>LPNX010336354.1:82422-101989 GCA_001517045.1 Pseudotsuga menziesii | reverse complement strand
TGGTGCCATCATGCACAAGTTCTCTGATGTAGTGCATATGGATCTCAATGTGTCTGGTTCTCTGCTTCTGAACTGGATCCTTACAGATTTGAATGGTACTCTAGTTATCACAGTAGATGGTAGTTGAGTACTCAGGTTCGAAGACACACTCTCCAAGTAAACCCTGTAACCATAAACATTGAGTTGCTGCATTAACAACTCCTCTGTACTCTGCTTCTGTATATGAGAGTGCAATGGCACTCTGTTTCTTACTTGACCAGCTAATTGGCCCTTCTGCAAGCATGAACACATATCTTGAAGTGGACTTTCTATCTGTGCTATCATCTGCCCAATCACTGTCAGTAAATCCAATCAACTCAAGATCAGATTTTGCTTTATAGAAGATCCCATGTGTCCTTGTTCCCTGAAAAAAGTTAAGGATCCTTTTGGCTGCTTTCCAATGGATCTCTTGAGGCTGATCCATGAATCTAGAAGCCACACTTACTGCATAACAAATATCAGGTCGAGTATGTGTCAGATAAAACAAACAGCCAATCAATTGCCTATACAGTGTATTGTTTACCATCGATGAAGAATCAGCTTCTTCCAGCTTCACTCCTAAAAGGAAAGGAGTTTTGCTTGCTTTGCAATACTTCATTTTTAATTTCTTCATCAATTCCAAGGAAAATTTGGACTGGTGCACCTTGATTCCAGCTTTGTTTTGAGAGATCTCAAGCCCCAAAAATTGACTTAAGAGCCCCAAATCTGTCATGGAGAAGGCTTGGTTCATAGCTCCTTTTAAGGAAGCAATATCAGCCTGTGAGCTTCCTGTAATGAGGAGGTCATCAACATATAACACAATGATCATTAATGAACCATTAACTAACTTCAAATAGACATTTGGATCTGATTTGCACCGAACAAAATTCAGTGATAGCAAGAATCTATCAATCTTGGCATACCAAGCCCTGGGGGCTTGCTTTAGCCCATATAATGACTTTCTCAACCTGCACACAAGAGAAGGGTTAGTAGAAAAACCTTGAGTCTGCTGCATATATATCTCCTCAGTGAGATATCCATTCAAGAAGGCACACTTTACATCCATGTGATGTACCTCCCATTGCCTTGAGGCTGCAATGGCTAGAGCTAGCCTGATGGAGTCCATTTTTACCACTTGGGCAAAGGTCTCATTGTAATCTATGCCACGAACCTTTGAGTAGCCCTTGGATACCAATATGGCCTTGTACTTCAGTGGTGAACCATCAGCAGCAAATTTGGTCTTATAGACCCACTTACACTGTACTAGTTTTCTCCCTGGGGAAAGATCCACTAGCTCCCATGTGTTGCTCTTCTGGAGTGAGCTGAACTCTGCCTTCATGGTTGTTTGCCATCTTGGATATCCTGCTGCTTATTCATATGTTTGAGGATCAGAATCCACCATCAAATAGAATTTTTCAGCAAACATAGGATCCTTCATGCACAGACCATTCTCAAATTGAGATCTAGTCCTTCTTGGGTCATTGGGATCCCCAGCTAGCTCACCTACTGCATGTAGTGTCTTGGCTGCCAATTTTGGCCTTGTGGGTCTGTTAGGGTATGCAATAAACTCATATCCATTAGACAAATCAGAATAATCATGTTCAATAAACTCTTTACTTACTTCTTGAGGTTCAGGTGGTGAAGAGGCTTCACCAACTTCCACTTCTGCAAGGGGTTCTTCTTCAAACTGAACACACCTTTCGATGAAGGATTTATTTGTGCTCAAATTTATCAACTTGTACCCTTTTGAATATTGAGAGTATCCAACAAAAAGACACTCTTGGCTTTGGGGCTGCAAATCCTTCCTCTTCTCTGTCGGGATTCTAGCCCATGCCTTTGAGCCAAAAATCCTGAAATGGGTCACATCTGGCTTGTGCCCACTCCATGCTTCAAAGGGAGTCATACCATCAAGCTGTTTGTGAGGAACCCTATTCTGAATATAGGCTGCACAGTTGATAGCTTTGTCCCAGTACTTTGGTGGAAAATTTTTGGCCTCCATCATGCATGTTGCCATCTCCTTCAGTGATCTGTTCTTCCTCTCAGCAACACCATTTTGCTGTGGTGTGTAAGGGATAGAATGCTGCATATGAATACCTGCATCTGCACAATAGTTAATAAAATCAGGCTTGACATACTCACCACCATTGTCAGATCTGAGGGCCTTGAGTTTCCTTCCAGACTGGTTTTCAACCAAAGCCTTAAAGACTTTGAATAGGCCAAAAACTTCAGACTTGTGTTTCAGGAAGTGAACCCAACAATACCTGGAAAGGTCATCAATGAAAGTTAATGCATACTTGGCCTGACTCATGGAAATATGAGGGAATGGATGAGCAACATCACTGTGGATCAGCTCGAGGGGTGCAGAGGTTCTCTCATGACTAGCTCTCTCAAATTTGTGCTCTGGGTGTTTTCCTAGGATACAGCCTTGGCAGACTCCTTTGGAAAATTTTATCTTGGGAAACCCTATGACCATCTCTTTTTCACTAAGATCAGAAAGATATTTGTAGTTAAGGTGGCCAAATATTTCATGCCACAGCTTGCTGGCTTCATCAGCATGAATGAGAAGAGCAGAGGGGTTTGAGTAAGGTAGGAAGTGTGAGAACATGTATACCTTTTGAGCATGATTCGCAACTCCTTTTGCAATGACTCTACCAGTTGAAATATCTGTGATCTCAACTTCATCGGGGGAGAATATGACCTTCTTAGGAGACCTGGTGTGGGTCATCTGGTACACTGACAGGAGGTTGGAGGCGAGACCAGGCACATACAACACATTTCTGAACTTACCATGATCAAGATCTATCCTTCCGTTGCCTTTACTTTCAGTGAGAGAGTCATCTCCGAGTACAATAGATGGTCCTTTCGACATATCTATTGAGGAGAAGGCCTCCTTAGTCGAAACCATGTGTCTTGAAGCTCCAGAATCAATGATAAAACTGGGTGAGCTTGATGTGCCAGCAACTAGAGCATGAACTCTCTCTCTATCATCTGAACTTGATCCTCCTTCTCTCTTCTTTGAGCTTTCTAGAAGGGAGATGCCATTCTTCTCCAGGAGATTGGTCAACATGTCTATCTGCTTTTTCATACAAGAGCTTTTAGTGTGATTGCCCTTATTGCAGTATGCGCACTTGTTCATTTCACCTTTGTTCTTCTTCTTCTGGTTATTCTTCTTGGGACCTTGTAGATCCTCCGGAGACTGTTTCTTGTCTCTCTTTTGCTCAGGTGGCTTTTTAGCTTTCTTTTTGCTTTTTGAATCCACCCTTGAATCTCCAGCAATCAAATCTTGATCTTTGGATGGTTTGATGGTGCCCATCATCACCAGCTTGTCCTATTCTTGTGTGAGAGATTCCATGAAATCTGCAAGGCTAGGCATATTCCAGGCTCGAGCTGTCAGTTTTGTGGCATAGAAGGTCAAAAAAAACACTAAATAATCAGGGCCTAGCTTCGAGAGGATGGCTAGTACGAGATGATCATCTTTCTTTTCAATACCACACTGTTTCAGCTGCAAAACTAGTGCTTTGAGCTTGGAGAAATATAGCTGCAGGGATTCAAAGCTTGTTGGACTCAGAGAAATCAGCTCATTATCGATTTGATGTCCCCTCATCTCATCTGTCTTTCGAAATAGATCAGCAAGATTCTCCCATACTTCATTCGGTGATGTCAATCCATCGAGATGGAAAAGGAGGTCTCTGGAAATACTCAGGCACAGGAGGCCATAAGCCTCATCCCTCTTGTTGTGCCATTTTATCTTCTCTGCAGCTGCATTGGGATCTGCTTTTGTTTCCATAGTCACCCTGTAGAGGCCTTTCGCTCTCAACAGTATCTCCATCTCTACTTTCCATTCAAAGAAATTGAAGGGAGTCAAGATAGTTTTATGCGATTGATCCATAGCTCTAGAAAATCTGTCCTGGCTGTCAGTAGAAGGCTCCCAGTCTTTGATGTCGAACCTGCAAAACAATTTTTGAAGGAGAGAAACAACCTACAATGGCTCTGATACAATGTGTAAATTAAGGCCAGCAATAGATAAATTTTACTCACAACAATTATCAATTGATCATGCAAAATTGCTAACAAGAGATACTGAATATGGAGCTGTTGCACTAAATTGTATTAACTAAGTGTACAATAGCCAACCCTATAATAACATAGGTTTCTGAATAAATAGAATACATCAGGAAATCGAATGCATGAGGAGGAATCCAAATCTAGCATAAAGCAGGCTTACCAAAAATAAGCAAATCCCCCATAGGTGTAAAAAGTTGATCCCAAATCTGTCATGGAGCTCACAAATTGGAAAAAAGGCATAGGAAAGCTAAAGAGTGGTGGAATGGCAGCTCATACATGATTTTGCATGAGAAAAGAGAGGAGGATGTGTAGGACAAAAAACAAGTCAACCTCACCTAGTCTAGCTTTTCCTTTTGCCTTAAAACACTGAAAAAGCAGGCAATAAAGCAGAAAAAGCAGAAGGGCACCTAGGAGGCCAGGAATAAAGAAGAATTGATTCCTTTAGCTCTCCCATGCGCTACATGAGTCAAATGTGGCAGTTTTGACCTCTATGGATAGGCAAATAGCAACTTGCACAAGGTGGGACACATGAACTAGGAAAATAAGACAAAAATAAATGAATTAATGTCTAAGTGGGTAAACTATGGGTTGATTATTATAACATTTAGGGAGCCTAAAAAGGGTTTAAAGAGAAATCCATGAGGTTCCTTTATGCAATGCAATGCTTTATGAGCCTGGAAAGAATCGGAAACAGACTCGACGACTTTTTTGTGTTTAAGGAGCCTAAAAAAGAGGTGAAAAGAGAACTCCATGATGCTTCTTTACACAACGAAGTATTTTACGAGCCTAGAAAGAAACTTGAACTAGACTTAGAAATTTGATACTAGAATTTTATGAGCATGACAAAGTGTCGTAATAAACGCTCGATGACCTTTTCCATTTTGTGAAAGTACAAAAAATCCGTAAACAAACTTTCCAAAGCTTCTTACTAAATTCAACCTTCAAATGACTCATAAACAAGTGTTAAATGCATTCAAAATCAACATTAAGGGATTATGACAAATAGATTTTGACCAAAACATGATTTAATATCAAAACTATAGTAATTCAGACCCCAAAAATGTCTATATAAGGCAAGTAAATTGTAAAAAAAATCAAAACATTTCAGTATTTACCTCTAGCAGAGAGCACTTGGAGCATTTTCTAGCCAGATCTTCCACAACTGATACCGGGAGTTTCCACCATCCATTTTCAGTCTCGTCAGTTGCAGGTAATAGCTAAGACCCTTATCTTTCATTTCATAGCTTCTATTTTGGGATTTGGTGGGGTTTTTGGCCTATTTGGAAAGCCCTAAAATCCAATATGTGGCCACCATGGCTACCCCTTACGGGATACGCGGTACCACCTAAGAACCGCGCCAAGAACATGGCGGATAGGCGGTGCCAACCATGGAGAAGTTAAAGAAATGATATGGGAAAAATTTATTCATTCTTTTGATTTGCAATGACTCAAGGATGATATTAATGCATACCATTGTTGTTTTTGGTAGGTCTAGGTGTCCAAAATATGGTGATATGGAAGGAAAGAACACATGATAATGAGGATGCTACTATTGAAAGGAATGTGGCTTGCATTGCTGCACTCAGGGACTGTGGGCTCTTAAAGTTCTTCTAGACACCAAGCATGGTGTCCCACAAGAGATTAATGGAACATATACTGAGAATGTGGAATCCAAAACAGTAGTATTTCGAGGTGGGGGCACACATACTTACAGCGGAGGTAGAGGATATCTACTTCCTAAATGGCCTATCAAGACGGGGTGCCCCCATCTCACTGACAAGTTCCCATGGCGGGGATATTACCACCAGAGAGCTCATAGATTGGCACTCTGTACTAGGTACAGATACATCGGGGAAGAAAATCCCCATCAGGGCAGTGACAGATAGGGATCTATGGATTTTTTTGTTCACCATGTAGAGGGTGACATGGATCCAGGGTGTGCATCAGGCTTCCAGGGCACATATGTTGTACGCCCTAAAGGATATGGCACCTATGGTGTTCAACTGGGTGGAAGCATTGCTTCCAATCTTCAAGGATCAGCTGACTAAATGTTGGTAGGGAGAGCTAAAGCAGTTCGGCTTTGGTTCCATCTTAGCTTGCTTCTTCTTTGAGCGGGTCCCACAGATGAGGCCCCAGGTGACTTTCTAGAGTCTGAGAGCACGGGACTCCTGCATGCTGAGGTGGGTCCAGGTCATGGCTCACACATGATCGGGTAGGGGCAGAGTGATGTTCGGTGATCCATTCTTCAGATGGCTACAGGATCAGATGCTCATGGTCGAGGACTATGCCTATGTAGGCACAAATTTTATAGGTGATCCTGACCTACCACTCCCACCTAGAGGGCAACGGGGTGACATTGGTAAGAAGCAAGAAACCCTAACAATGGAAAATGTTTTTATGTTTTTTATGTTTTATATTTTTCATGATAAGTGACGAGACCTGTTTGTTTTCATGCAGATGTTGGAGCAGCGAGGCCTGGAGGAGCATCTCCATTAGACAGGTGAGCTGAAGCTCGCTTTGTGCCACAGGGTGATTATATCATTGGGGAGCTGGAGAAGAACCTAGAGAGGTTGACTCTGGACATCCCAGATACTGATATAGATGACCTCCCGACTAGATATCAGAGATCTACGGTGGGAGTACTAGGCCGATTCAGCAAGCTACTACGCAGGGTTGCTCGAGCAGTGATGTGCTATCATGAGCACCATTAGTGCATGAGACATGTATACTAAAAGCTGATAGCTTCAAGATTTTTTTTATGATGATTTTTCCTGAAATCCTACGTGCTTCAGATGAGGTCTAGGGACCTATTTTTGTAAAAAAATTTCATATATATATACAGACTTTTACATGGTGTTTATATGTCTCAAATGGATAAATTCATTTTCTATGAGTTCTATGTATCTTTAAATGTTTATTTACAATATACCATGTTTGATTTAATGTCATGAATGGGCAATATGCCAATCTAGGATGTAATTATCCAATGAATCAGCAACTACATTATGTTCCCTAGGGATATGCCTATAGGTAATGGTTCCAAATGATGTTTCTAAAAAACGTACCCTCCGGAAGAGGCGGAAGAGCACTGAGTTCCTAATGGTGTAGAAATGGTTTAAATCACAAACCATGAGCTGAGAGTCCATCAAAACTACTAGATCATGGACATCTTGGGAGGCAGCTTCAGTCAGAAGACCAATGACTGCTTCATATTCGGTGATGTTATTAGTAGCGGGACCTAAACAAACTGCTCCTGAACTGATGAAATATTCAGCTGGGGAATAGAGAACCGAAGCAACTGAGGCTATATTCAAGGTGTGGTGGCAAGCACCATCATCAAAGTCATAGAAAGCCATCTGCATGACCAAAACATGTTATAAATAGATGCGGACACTAAAACTCAAAACCATCTTGATAATACTGAAAGCACACTGAAAGTCAATACATATATACAAGATACCATCCAACAAAACCTAGGGATAGTACCTTTTTAAGTACAACCCATTGCAAGGTTGCCCCAAAGGGATTCCATTATAATCAACTAACTCATAGGCTCCTTTCTCTAACACCTTGGAAATAACGAAAGGTCCATACCACATGGACTCGAACTTACCCTTCCCTAGGTCAAAACTAGGTCACCCTCATTGAAAACACGAGGATGGATGGATTTATCGTACTGTGCCTTGATGCATTTCTTATGTGCCTCATTAGCCAAGGCAACATCTCTACGAGTCTCATCAAGGTTATTTAAGTACAAAAATCTCGCTTCCTCTGCGGAAGTGTCTGGGAGATGTTTGACGGCAAGTTGTAAAGATGGAATCTAACATTGGATCGGTAAGATAGCTTCAAGTCCATAAACAAGCTCGAATGGCGTGAAACTAGTAGCTATTTTCACAGAAGCCTGATAAGCCCAAAGAGTAGAAAAAAGAACAAGATGCCAACTGGATTTATGAACTCCAACCATCCGATGAAGCATAGTTTTCAAAACCTTGTTAATGGCCTCTACCTGACCATTAGCTTGCGGATAATACGGCGTAGATTTTTCATGGAAAAAAACTAGCTTGGCACTCAATTCCTCCATCATTTGATTACGAAAATGAGATCTGTGATCAGTGACGATGGATTGTGGAACTCCAAATCTAGCTACGATATGATTGAACAAGAAGAGAGCGGCAGTATTACCATATTCTACATATGTAGGCATGGTCTCAGCCCATTTTGTGTAATAATCCACAGCTACGATGATGTAACCATGCCCCCCGACTGAGGTAGGCTTACAATGCATGAATTTAATCCCCCATTTGGAAAAATGGCCAACGGCAATGACGGGGTGAAGTGGAGAAGGATGAGTGTGCTTTTTGGGATAAAAATGTTGGTAAGGTGGGCATTTCTTAACAGCCTCATGATAGTCTTTGAAGACAGAAGGCCAGAAATAGCTAGCGTGAAGGATTTTCTAGGCTGTAGCCGTCCCAGATAAATGACCACCACATGCTCCAGAGTGGCAATCATTCAGCGCATGTTCAGCCTCCTCATGAGTGAGGCATCGCCAGAGAATGGAATCAATACCATGTCTATACAAGGTATCATTTAAGATAAGATAGTACTTCATGTGGTGATGGATGCGACGACGATCATCATGAGATAGATGCGGCTGAAAATGGTGGGTATGGAGATAAATCAACAAATCTCCATACCAAGGATTAGTAGTGCTAATAAGGAACAAGAATTCATTTGGAAATGAATTGTTGGGCTCAGATTCTATGGTAGCACAGGGCAGGTCACACATAAGCTCAAAAAAAACCAAGGATTTCTTTGATGTAGCCTTGGAAAACTTGAGATCAAACTCCTGAAGGATGACGATCCAACGGGAGTACTTGCCCCCGAGTACCTGACGAGTCAGAATTTAGTACATCGGGTTCTGGTCTGCCAATACGATGGTAGTGCGAATCAGAATGTAGTGACGAAATTTTTGCACAGTAATGACCATGGCCAAAGCTAGCTTCTCCACATGTGAATAATGGGTTTCAAAATCAATAAGATTCTTACTAGCGTAATAAATCACATACTCCTGACCGTGGAGATTGTCCAGCACTAAAACCATGGCGATGGTAGTAGCAGAGGAAGCAATATACAAGAGAAAGATATTTGAATAATCCGGGGGGTGTATCACAGGTGAATGAGTCAGAGCATGCTTAAGATTATCAAAGGAATGTTGGGCTTGGTCATCCCAGAATAATGGAGTGTTCTTCTTGAGGAGACGCATATAACCGTGCGTTTTCTCAGCAAAATTGCACATGAAATGGCAGAGAAAGTTTTCCTTCCCTTGCAAACTTTGGAGTTCAAGGATTTTGGTTGGGGCTAGTAGATTAATGATAGCGACAATCTTCAAAGGATCGATCCGAATTCCATCTTTGGATACCACAAAGCCAAGAAGACGTCCCGTTTCAACGCAAAAAACACATTTATGTAGATTGAGCCGTATATTATAATGATGGCATCTCATGAATATGTCTCTAAGATGACCAGGATGGTCCTCCTATCACTGTGAATGAGTAGGGAGGTCGTCAAGGTATGCTTCAACAATATGTTTAACATCGTGAAACGCATAGGACATCGCATGCTGGAACATGGCTCCATAATTTTTCAAGCCGAAAGGTAACTTCTTATATGAAAAGGTTCCCCATGGGAAAATGAATGTTGTCTTATGCTGATCGGAGGGAAACATCTCAATCTGATTGTAGCCGGAGAAGCCATCCATGAATGAAAAGATGACACTTCCAGCACAGTTGTCGATAATCTGATCGATATGTAGGGTAGGAAAGTTGTCCTTGGGACAAGCTTTATTTAAATCCCTAAAGTCGATGTAGACTCTAATGGTGCCCTGCTTTTTGTTGACAGGGACAACGTTCGATACCCATTCCCTCAAAGGTACAGGATAAATAAAACCAGCTTTCAGAAGTCTCTCAATCTCAGCTTTAATAGCTGCGGCCTTCCTAGGATGGACTTTCCTAAGTTTTTTCCTGACATGTTTAGCTGTGGGATAATTTTTAATCTCATGGACCACAATGGAAGGGTCAATCCCTGTCATATCTTCATAGGACCAGGAAAAAATATCACGGAATTCCTTAAAAAGTGCCTTATAAGCTTCAGATTCATCTATGGAGTAGTTCTGCCCAACATGAACGTGCTCAATAACATCAGGCTTGGCTGATATGTCAATTGGGTTCATCTGATTAATGTTGCAAAGGTTTCCTTCAGAATCTATGTCTTGCAACAATATAGGACTTTGCGGCAGGGATGATTTTAAGGAACCATACTTATTTAAAAGTGTATAAATGTTGGCGAATATTACCAATTCTTAAAACGGCAACTATAAAATGATTGGTGATATTTTTCAAAATATATTTTAATTTCCAAGGATTTTGTATCATTTATATAATAATTTGGCGACTTTTAGGGTGAAAAAATTTTACCCCATCAAAATTGGGCGAAACAGAGCTTCAAAAAATGCAAAATGGTGAATCTTTTTTGAGAGAAAAACATGGAAAAATAGCCCACTGGGCTAAAATTCGCCCCTAAAATTATCCATGCTTTGCGGAACATTGACAATATCAATAGGAAACAAGGATGCAAAATCATGGCTGCCCGAACTGGTATTGGGGAGGAACATGGATCTATGATGGTGATCCTCCCAAATGGGCTCATCCGTATTCATGATCTCTATAACGGACTCGTCGAAAGGAAAAGTATCAGAGAGATAAACTAGAATCGGAAGAGAAGGTTCTAACTAGTATGGTAAATGGTAAGGATCCAAAGCCACTAAATGAAGGTCATCAGTGTGATCATCGGAACAAGTTTGAATGGTGTCATACATAGCTTCGTGCGGGCTCAACGAGGTGGAATCAACAACATTTTTTCCCTTGGGCTCAAAATCAAATGAGGCGATCATATGTATTATTGTGGTATACATGCTAGAAGGAGTAGATGGAAAAATGACCATAAGGGATGAATCCTTCAGCATACCTACCCCAGTTGACTGGTAAGGAGGAGGGGACTGACCTAACATGGGGATGCTATTAGCTGTGGAAGTAGTAACATCCGACGTACAGAAATCAAGTTGGTCAATGGTAAAAATTCTCCCAAGATGCGGGAATTGGACCATTCAAAATACTGTTGAAGCAACAGAAATCATGGCATAGAACCAATTCCTTCCTAAAGGAAGGTTATAATCCAAAGGGGCATCCACCACTTCTACTTGGATGGAAATGGTTTTACCCCCCAGCTTAACCATGAGGGATGATATGAGACCATGGGGTTGGAAACCCCATCCATCAAAGGATTTAAGGGTCATCGATGATGTAACAAGCTTAGGACAGCCAAGAGCTTTCCAACAAGTCAGAGATAACACTGAGGTCGAAGCTCCTTCATCTAGTACCGTTCGAAAGACTTTCTTTCCCACTACTTTCGTAATGATCTGAAAATTGAGTTTATGTGGTAAGCTAGGTTTATAGTTCTCAACATTGAAATGAATCAAGTTAGTGTTATCTGGGTCTAAAGCTCCTATAGCTGTCAACAAGTTCTTGCGTTGTGTGGGGAAACTTTCGAGTACTTCTAGGGTAGACATCGCACAAGGTGCCTGACCGAGATATTCAACTACATTATACAATTGAGTAACTAGGGCATTGGGATTAAAGATAGCCTTCTGAAGAGTACGCTTTGGTGGGAGAAAAATAATGTTGAGAGTAGGCTTCTCGATAGACAAGGGAACAGTTGACGAGGATTTCGGAGAACTAGTAGAGGGAGCTTTCCCTGAAGAAGATTGATATTCTTTCTTATCTGTAGGTTTATCATAATTCTGGCTTTGAGTTTGCAGATGGATGGTATCTGAGGACATCATAAAAATTTCCTCCGATGAACTAGAGTTACCCTGGTTAGACATGTGGTTTACCAGTTGTTGTTGAGAGGGAAATGGATCTGTAAGTACTGCAGGTGTGGGATTAGACTTCAGAAACTAGGAGATTTCGTCCCGACGGGGACACTCCTTTGAAAAATGGTCACCACCGCATAACAGACAAGGATATTTAGCCTTCCTTTTCCCTTTGTCATTGCCATTATTTGTTGATTGTGGGGTCTCCTGTTGGTTTCCAGGTTTTTTATTTCAATTTTTACCTTTATTTTTATTACCTGAGGTTTGAGTACTTTGAATAGAATTAACCTCGGCAGAAACCTTGGGAGTCGAAGGATTAACGGTTTGGGTTTGCTTGGTAGGTTTTTCTATGGATGGGGACTGGATTGAACCAACAATCCCATCAATAGGTACTTTTTCTAGTGGCTTGGTAGGGTCACTCCTGGGGCAAGGAGCTTGAGGAATCAAGTCACAAAGATTCTCAGACTGGGAATAGACCAAGTCTAGGTACTGAGCCCGACTAATAGCCTGCTCTTTGGTAATGGTACCGCCCATGGTTACATCTCAGGAAATAGGAGGAAACAAGGACTTAGTGAACCAATCAGCTAACAAATGATCTAGAATAGGGGCCTTAATAAGCCTTCTTTGCCTTCTCCACTCATGAATATGATCAGAAATGTGGGTGGAGGTGTTTTGTCATAGACAAGTTAAAAGTTTAGTGCCCATTTCATAATGAATAGGGAGTTGAAAGTGCATAAGAAATACGGTTGCCAACGAGCCAAAATCCACAAACGAATGTTGTGGGATTTCAATGTACCACTTCGTGGCCGTACTGGTCAAAGTTCGCTAAAAGAGTCATAATCAAACGGAATCATCCAGGAGGGAGTTCGAGGAACACCACAAATGAAAATTCATAACATGGTTCCACTAATCTTCACCATGCTTCCCATCGAATTTCAGAATATCCGATGGTAACTTTACTAGAATGGGAGGCCATGAGGAATTGTGTCAAATGGGATCATTAAACAACTTGGACAAATCAGGCAAGTCCAAAGTTGCTAGGAAAGGTAACTGTCTATTTGGTTGTAGATATATCAATATTGATAGGGCATATAATTACTAGTAGGGCCATAGGTAGACTGATAAACAGGTTGTTGTGAGGAAGAACCACCATAGGATCCACCCACAGGGAGTTGATTTCCAGAATTAGGACCATTAGGACCACCAGGGCCTCTAGGAAGAGGACCACTAGAGCCACTGGGACCACCAGGACCACCGAGACCACCAGGACCACCAGAACCACCAAGAGGTAGACCACCAGACCCTCTGGAGCCTCCAAGAGGTGGTAAACCTCTAGAGCCACTGGAACCACTAGGTGGAAGGCCACTAGACCCTCTAGAGCCATAAGGAGGAAAGCCACTAGGTCCCCCAGGACCATAAGGAGGAAAGTTTCCAAATCCTCTGGGACAATGAGGTCCCCTAGGGGGAGGACCTCCATAAGGTGGTCCTCCTGTACCTCCCACAGTATGTATAGGTATCTCTCCCATGGATAGCATGTAAGACCAGTTGGGTTGACCCCATGGCGTAAAAGTGTTACTAGGGTATGGAATTCTAGGATAAGTCATTTCTGTAGGATTATATGGATGATTACCTACAGGTATTTGATAACCATAACCACTAGAAGACTGAATGGTAATAGGTTGTGCCCCCAAGGGATGACTTGAACTAGATAGGGGATTTACCACATAAGTGTGGGTGGGAGGGACAAAAACTGTAGATGTTTCTATGTTAGAGGTCTTCCCTTGACTAGGTACAAATTCGATATCATATAACATAGGTCATGCTGGGGGTTTCCCCCCAGCATTAGAAGGTACTGACGAAACAGGAATTGAAGGTTGGGCCCCAGATGAAAAATACCTGGGAGGATTTGGAATAAACATAACATGAGAGGTGAGAGGGGTGGAAATTTGACCTGGGTTGTGGGTTGTTAATGGACGATCTATAATCAGTTCAATGGGTCTCATAGAATTGGCTAGTGAACGATATCCCATAGGAAGAGATGTGGAATGTACTGGTGTAGAGCCTAATAGGTTATCAATATGCTTTTCTACCTCCTGTGCATAGAGAATAGTAGAACGGTATTGCCTGTGTTCTTCTTCATCATCAGGAGAACTTACACGGGTGCCAAATGAGGCAATGGCCTGTTTGATAGGTGTCTCCCAAAAAGGAGCATTAGGACCAAAGTCCGGATGGGTTGCGTCATCAACATGACCTTCCAAGGGAGAATGGAATGATGAAGTTTCCTAAGAATGTTGTTGGACCAGGGGAGGCAAGTGTGAAAAATATGGTACTCCACTTTCCACCACCACATTATATCCCGCCTGGAAGGTGGTAGCAGCTCCTTGGTCGATAGCTTCCATTGGATTTTCTCCTGAAATAGGAATAAAATCAGGTGGCAAGCCCCATACTCTTCTGGACTGTCTTAACTCAACCAGTTTGTACAGTTCCTATCTAACCTAGGGTCTGCAAATCTAAAAAAAAAAACACACCAAAAGACTTCCCTACTCAAACTATAGTTCAAAACAAGTAGACTTAAAATGACAGGAGGAGTTCAAAAGTCAAGTCCCTCACTAGGATTGTCAAGAAGGTGCCACTCGCAATATACCTCGAGGGCACGTGCATAGTAATCTCCCTGAATGTTGTTTTTGGTGTATGGCTCCAAACAAGATGGCCAAAGGGCTTTTCTCAGATAGATAAGGTACCCTAGTGGGGTCTCCCGATATACTCAAGGTACGTGGGAGCTCTAATTGGTAGTAGTGTTGTCTAATGCATAATCGTACACAAGGGGCCTTCCGATATACAATCAAGTACATGAAGTACATTTCTATATACCTCAAGGGTACGTGAAAGGCCGTTTGATATACCGATGGTACGTGGAAGAACCGCATGAGTCCCGGAATGCAATTTTGACAATTAATGATAGCTCCTACATTTTACGATGCCCGAACACGTCTCTAACCTATCACTCAAGTTACTACGTAAATTTTAACCTACAAATACCGTTTTATATTTTTTATGATAAGTGACGAGACATGTTTGTCTTCATGCAGATGTTGGAGCAGCGAGGCCTAGAGGAGCATCTCCATTAGACAGCCGAGCCAGAGATCGCTTCATGCCACAGGGTGATGATATCACCGGGGAGCTGGAGGAGAACCTAGAGAGGTTGACTCTGGACATCCCAGATACTGATATAGATGACCTCTCGACTAGATATCAGAGATCTACAACAGGAGTACCAAGTCGATTTAGTAGGATACTACGTAGGGTGGCTCGAGCGGTGATGTGCTATCACGAGCACCATTAGTGGATGAGACATGTATATTGAAAGCTGATAGCTTCAGGATTTTTCGTATGATGATTTTTCCTGAAAGCCTACGTGCTTCAGATGAGGTCTCGTGACCTATTTATGTAAAACTTTTTCGTATATATATATATATATATATATATATACAAACTTTTACACGGTGTTTATATGTCTCAAATGTATAAATGCATTTTCTATGAGTTCTATGTGCCTTTAAATGTTTATTTACAATATACCATGTTTGATTTAATATCATGAATAGGAAATATGCCAATCTAGGATGTAATTAGCCAATGAATCAACAACTACATTATGTTCCCTAGGGATATGCCTATAGGTAATGGTTCCAAATGATATTTCTAACAAACGTACCCTCCAGAAGAGGCGGAGGAGCACCGGGTTCCTAATGGTGTAGACATGGTTTAAATGACAAACCATGAGCTGAGATTCCATCAAAACTACTAGATCACGGACATCCTGGGAGGAATATTCAGTCAGAAGTCCAATCACTACTTCATATTTGACGATGTTATTAGTAGCAGCACCTAAACAAGCTGGTCCTGAACTGACGAAATCTTCAGTTGGGGAATAGAGAACCCAAGCAGTCTGATAAGCCCAAAGAGCGAAAAAAAGAATGAGATGCCAATTGGATTTATGATCTCCAAACATCCGACGAAGCATAGTTTTCAAAACCTTGTTAATGGCCTTTACCTAACCATTAGCTTGCAGATAATACTGCGTAGAGTTTTCATGGCGAAAACCTAGCTTGGCACTCAATTCCTCCATCATTTGATTACGAAAATGAGATCTGTGATCAGTGACGATGGATTGCGAAACTCCAAATCTAGCTATGATATGATTGAACAAGAAGAGAGTGGTAGTCTTACCATCTTTTGCATATGTAGGCATGGCCTCAGCTCATTTTGTGAAATAATCCATGACTATGATGATGTAACCATGCTCCCCAGCAGAGTCGCTAGATTTGTTAGCTGGAATATTTCACCTCCTATGGAAAACAAGGTGTTCCATTGGTCTGAATAGTTTAGATCTAGAACAAATAGAGGACAGAGGTTGAAGACTCTCCCTAGATGCTGTAGATATATAGACTACAAGGCTTTGACAGTTCACCTATGTACCTGCAAAAAATCTCAACACGAAACAAATCAAAGTAACCAGAATATGATCTACTAATCTATGCTAGTGACTAAGGAATCTAGAAACATATATATGCAAAATCACAACAACAACATCTTATGTGAGATAGAAATCAACTTGCATTAGAAATATGAAGAATTTTACAACTAAACTTTAGTGTTGACATGCATCTCCATGAAACGATCTCTTCATCCCCAAAATATCTGACTCTAGCTCTCTATAATCTCTCCAAATGATCTTGGGCCAAGAATCAATCCAACAGCATAATAATACCTTCAATGTTCTCCCCTAAACCATGGCTATGAGCTCATATTTATAGGGATTTAATGGATAGAGATGGTTGAGAAATTAGTGGGTGAGGTGGCCTTTAAGATAATAGGATGAGGGATCTCGAGCTCAACCAACCCACAACAATAGGGATAAGGTAGTACACGAGGCTTATCATCTAGAAGCCTCAAGAAACTTCTCTTTTTCCCTTTTTACCCAGGGTACCGCGCTTCTCCTTCTATGACAGAGCAGTTTTGGTAATAACTGCCTATGGACCAAGGGCAATGGGCAGTGGCACCGCTTGTGGAAAATCGATGAAAGGTGGTGCAAGCAGGGGTACCACTCCTGGATAAAGAGGCATGCCCGGTGCTGGGAATTTGTATTACAGATTGAAGAAAAACCATTTAGTTTCCACTTTAGAAGCTGGGATTCAGGGCAAGTGAGACATGTCAAATGTCTTATCACATGATGGTGACAGGATTTTTGTATAACAGATTGTAACATATGGTAAATAGAAATATTCATTTTTTCCTCATTCCCTTGCCATTTTGCACTTTTTCGTGCTTTTGGATCTTTTGTCCTTTTGAGTCCTCCTCATGCCTTTCTTTTTGAATTTTTTATTCAAGCTCCTCTATCCATAGTGTGTCCTTTTGTGTGAGAGATGTATTTGATTTTTTAGCTCACGGATGGAGAACTTTGGGTGAATTTGTACTCATATGATTCGGTGCTTTTCTTTGATAGATATTGCTTTTTAGGAGTTTTGACTCTTATCAGCCTTCTGCCCTTTGTTTTTTTTTAAGGCATGTGATCATTTATATATAATATATTGTTTACCCTGCTTCCTTTCCATGGGTCTTTTGTTGTCACCCCCTAGGACATTTTTAGATGTGAAATGGATGGGGCCTCAAAATAGTATTCCAGACCTTTTGATCCTGAGTTTTTTTTTGGGGGGGGGGCGGGGGGGGATTTAAGTGGGACTTCAATGTGTTCATAGCCATTTATGAAAAACCACTTACTAGAACAAATTATATCAGCTCAAACAAAAGTGCATAGTCTTATACCTAAGGATTTTAGTTAATCCAAAACCCTGATGCTTTCCATGCAACCAAAAGTTTGCCTCTCTTATTCGCATCAACAAAATCTACATCAAACAAAACATGAAATAAAACAAACAAACAAACGAACAAATCAAATTATTTATGTACAAAACAAGAAACAATAAATCAATAAAAATAAGGTTTGAGAACTAAACCATTAACTGGTAAGTTCTCCTCCCATCCCTGCAAATCTTGCAATTTATAGGTTGAGGGGCCAAGCTTTGCTGCAATCTGAAAAGGGCCTACCCATAACCGTTGAAACTTCATGTGCTTTCCCTTTTCATCATGGGAGTGATCCCACTTAAGAACCAAGTCTCCCACTTCAAATTCCTTTGTTCCATCTTTGTGCTTATCAAACCACCTTTTCACTACTTCCTGTTGTTGCTTAAAACATTCTTTGGCCTTGGATCTAGACTCTTCCACCTTCAAAAGATTATAAATTATAAGTTGCAGGATTTCATTGTATGTGCCTCTAGACTCTTGGGCTATTATGGAAGATGGTAGCATAATGTTCAGAGGAAGTATAGCCTCCTTTCCATAAACAAGGGTATATGGTGACACACCTAGGGAATTATTGGGTGTAACCCTATCAACCCAAAGAGCATTTGGTAATGTTGAATGCCAACTCCTATGGTTTTCTATGACAGTCTTTTTCAAAATCCTAATCAAATTCTTGTTTGTAGATTCCACCAATCCATTTCCTTGTGGGTAGTAGTTGGTAGAATAATGCAACTTAATTCCCTTTTTGTGAGAAAATGCAGTTAATTTAATGGAAGAAAAGTAAGTAGCATTATCAAAAACTAGGGAAATTGGAACCCCAAACCTGGTCATGATATGATCCTGCAAGAAATCCATGACAGCATCTTCATTGAATTTTCGTAGTGGAATGGCCTCGACCCATCTAGTGAAATAGTTTGTTGCTGTTAAAATATATTTGTGCTGCAAGGAAGAATTTGGTTTTATTTCTCCAATGACGTCAATTCCCCATTGCTCAAATGGTTCCGTTATCATAATCGGATTCAGTGGTCCTACTGCTTTGGCTTGTCTTCCTCCACACCTCTGACAGATATCACACTTTCTCACATGGGCATGAGCATCCTTGAACAACATGGGCCAATAGTACCCAGCCCTGAGAATTTTGTGGGCTGTCATATCTCCAGAGAAATGGCCTCCAGCAGGCCCATCATGTAACTCAATTATAACCTTTTTTGCATCTTCCTTTTCTAAACATCTGAGAAGGACTCCATCATAATTCTTCCTAAATAAAATTCCACCAACAATCTAATAAGCAGCTGATTTAAGGCGCAATGCTCTTTTCTGCTTGGAATTCCAATGTTCTGGCAACACCCTTCTTGAAGGTAATGAATAAGGTCTCTGTTAGAATAATCAACCCATAGTTTACCCACCTAGACATTAATTCATTTATTTTTGTCTTATTTTCCTAGTTCATGTGTCCCACCTTGTGCAAGTTGTTATTTGCCTATCCATAGAGGTCAAACTTGCCACATTTGACTCATGTAGTGCATGGGAGAGCTAAAGGAATCAATTATGCTTTATTCCTGGCCTCCTAGGCACCCTTCTGCTTTTTCTGCTTTATTGCCTGCTTTTTCAGTGTTTTAAGGCAAAAGGAAAAGCTAGACTAGGTGAGGTTGACTTGTTTTTTGTCCTACACATCCTCCTCTCTTTTATCCATCC
>LPNX010336354.1:51779-82199 GCA_001517045.1 Pseudotsuga menziesii | reverse complement strand
CTTTATGCTAGATTTGGATGCCTCCTCATGCATTTGATTTCTTGATGTATTCTATTTATTCAACAACCTATGTTATTATAGGGTTGGCTATTGTACACTCAGTTAATACAATTTAGTGTTATAGCTCCATATTCAGTCTCTCTTGTTAGCAATTTTGCATGATCAATTGATAATTGTTGTGAGTAAAATTAATCTATTGCTGGCCTTAATTTCCACATGGTATCAGATCCATTGTAGCTTGTTTCTCTCCTTCAAAAATTGTTTTGCAGGTTCGACATCAAAGATTGGGAGCCTTCTACTGATAGCCGGGACAGATTTTCTAGAGCTATGGATCAATCACAGAAAACTATCTTGACTCCCTTCAATTTCTTTGAATGGAAAGCAGAGATGGAGATACTGTTGAGAGTGAAAGGCCTCTACAGGGTGACTATGGCAATAGAAGCAGATCCCAATGCAACTACAGAGAAGATAAAATGGCACAACAGGAGGGATGAGGCTTATGGCCTCCTGTGCCTGAGTATTTCCAGAGACCTCCTTTTCCATCTCGATGGATTGACATCACCGAATGAAGTATGGGAGAAGCTTGCTGATATTTTTGGAAAGACAGATGAGATGAGGGGACATCAAATCGATAATGAGCTGATTTCTCTGAGTCCAACAAGCTTTGAATCCCTGCAGCTATATTTCTCCAAGTTCAAAGCACTAGTTTTGCAGATGAAACAGTGTGGTATTGAAAAGAAAGATGATCAGCTCATACTGGCCATCCTCTCGAAGCTGGGCCCTGATTTTTCAGTGTTTGTTTCGACCTTCTATGCCACAAAACTGACAGCTCGATCCTGGAAGATGCCTAGCCTTGCATATTTCATGGAATCTCTCACACAAGAACAGGACAAGCTAGTGATCATGGGCACCATCAAACCATCCAAAGATCAAGCTTTGATTGCTGGAGATTCAAGGGTAGATTCAAAAAGAAAAAAGAAAGCTAAAAATCCACCTGAGCAAAAGAGAGACAAGAAACAGTCTCCGGAGGATCTACAAGGTCCCAAGAAGAATAACCAGAAGAAGAAGAACAAAGGTGAAATGAACAAGTGCGCATACTGCAATAAGGGCAATCACACTGAAAGCTCTTGTATGAAAAAGCAGATAGACATGTTGACCAATCTTTTGGAGAAGAATGGCATCTCCCTTCCAGAAAGCTCAAAGAAGAGAGAAGGAGGATCAAGTTCAGATGACAGAGAGAGAGTTCATGCTCTAGTTGCTGGCACATCAAGCTCACCCAGTTTTATCATTGATTCTGGAGCTTCAAGACACATGGTTTTGACTAAGGACGCCTTCTCCTCACTGGAAAAGTCGAAAGGACCATCTATAGTACTGGGAGATGACTCTCTCACTGAAATTTTGGGTAAAGGAAGGATAGATCTTGATCATGGTCAGTTCAGTAACGTGTTGTATGTGCCTGGTCTTGCCTCCAACCTCCTATCAGTGTACCAGATGACCCACACTGGGTCTCCTAAGAAAGTCATATTCTCACCTGATGAAGTTGAGATCACAGAGATCTCAACTGGTAGAGTCATTGCAAAAGGAGTTGTGAATCATGCTCAAAAGGTATACATGTTCTCACACTTCCTACCTTACTCAAACCCCTCTGCTCTTCTCATTCATGCTAATGAAGCCAGCAAGCTTTGGCATGAAATATTTGGCCACCTTAACTAAAAATATCTTTTTGATCTTAGTGAAAAAGAGATGGTCATAGGGTTGCCCAAGATAAAATTTTCCAAAGGAGTCTGCCAAGGCTGTATCCTAGGAAAACACCCAGAGCACAAGTTTGAGATAGCTAGTCATGAGAGAACCTCTGCACCCCTCGAGCCGATCCACAGTGATGTTGATGGTCCATTCCATCATATGTCCATGATTCAAGACAAGTATGCATTAACCTTCATTGATTACTTTTACAGGTATTGCTGGGTTCACTTCCTGAAACACAAGTCTGAAGTTTTTGGCCTATGCAAAGTCTTTAAGGCTTTGGTTGAAAACCAGTCTGGAAGGAAACTCAAGGCCCTTAGATATGACAATGGTGGTGAGTATGTCAAGTCTGATTTTATTAACTATTGTGCAGATGCAGGTATTCAGATGCAGCATTCTATCCCTTACACACCACAGCAAAATGGTGTTGCTGAGAGGAAGAACAGATCACTGAAGGAGATGGTAACATGCATGATGGAGGCCAAAAATTTGCCACCAAAGTACTAGGCCGAAGCTATAAACTGTGCAGCCTATATTCAGAATAGGGTGCCTCACAAACAGCTTTATGGTATGACTCCCTTCGAAGCATGGAGTGGGCACAAGCCAGATGTGACCCATTTCAAGATTTTTGGCTCAAAGGCATGGGCTAGAATCCCGACAGAGAAGAGGAAGGATTTGCAGCCCCAAAGCCAAGAGTGTATTTTTGTTGGATACTCTGAATATTCAAAAGGGTACAATTTGATAAATTTGAGCACAAATAAATCCTTCATCGAAAGGTGTGTTCAGTTTGAAGAAGAACCCCTTGCAGAAGTGGAAGTTGGTGAAGCCTCTTCACCACCTGAACCTCAAGAAGTAAGTAAAGAGTTTGTTGAACATGATGATTCTGATTTTTCTGATGGATATGAGTTTATTGCAGACCCTAACAGCCCCACAAGGCCAAAATGGGCATCCAAGACACTACATGCAGCAGGTGAGCTAGCTGGGGATCCCAATGACCCAAGAAGGACTAGATCTCAATTTGAGAATGGTCTCTGCATGAAGGATCCTATGTTTGATGAAAAATGCTATTTGATGGTGGATTATGATCCTCAAAAATATGAACTAGTATCAGGATATCCAAGATGGCAAACAGCCATGAAGGAGGAGTTCAGCTCACTCCAGAAGAGCAACACATGGGAGCCAGTGGATCTTCCCCCAGGGAGAAAACTAGTACAGTGTAAGTGGGTCTATAAGACCAAATTTGATGCTGATGGTTCACCACTGAAGTACAAGGACATATTGGTATCCAAGGGCTACTCATAGGTTCATGGCATAGATTACAATGAGACCTTTGCCCCAGTGGCAAAAATGGACTCCATCGGGCTAGCTCTAGCCATTGCAGCCTCAAGGAAATGGGAGGTACATCACATGGATGTAAAGTGTGCCTTCCTGAATGGAGATATCATTGAGGAGATATATATGCAGCAGCCTCAAGGTTTTGCTACTAACCCTTCTCTTGTGTGCAGGTTGAGAAAGTCATTGTATGGGCTAAAGCAAGCCCCCAGGGCTTGGTATGCCAAGATTGATAGCTTATTGCTATCACTGAATTTTTTTCGGTGCAAATCAGATCCAAATGTCTATTTGAAGTTAGTTAATGGTTCATTAATGATCATTGTGTTATATGTTGATGACCTCCTCATTACAAGAAGCTCACAGGTTGAGATTGCTTCCTTAAAAGGAGCTATGAACCAAGCCTTCTCCATGACAGATTTGGGGCTCTTAAGTCAATTTTTGGGTCTTGAGATCTCTCAAACCAAAGCTGGAATCAAGGTGCACCAGTCCAAATATGCCATGGAATTTCTGAACAAATTCAAAATGAAGGATTGCAAAGCAAGCAAAGCTCCTTTCCTTTCAGGAGTGAAGCTGGAAGAAGCTGATTCTTCACCGATGGTAAACAATACACTGTATAGGCAATTGGTTGGTTGTTTGTTGTATTTGACACATACTCAAAATGATATTTGTTATGCAAGAATTGTGGCTTATAGATTCATGTATCAGCCTCAAGAGATCCATTGGAGAGCAGCCAAAAGGATCCTTAACTTTGTCCAGGGAACAAGGACACATGGGATCTTCTATAAAGCAAAATCTGATCTTGAGTTGATTGGATTTACTGACAGTGATTGGGCAGGTGATAGCACAGATAGAAATTCCACTTTAGGATATGTGTTCATGCTTGCAGAAGGGCCAATCAGCTGGTCAAGCAAGAAACAGAGTGCCATTGCACTCTCATCTACAGAAGCAGAGTACAGAGGAGTTTTTAATGCAACAACTCAATGTTTATGGTTGCAGGGTTTACTTGGAGAGTGTGGCTTCAAACCTGAGTACTCAACTACCATCTACTATGACAACCAGAGTACCATTCGAATTTGCAAGGATCTAGTTCAGAAGCAAAGAACCAGACACATTGAGATCCATATGCACTACATTAGAGAACTTGTGCATGATGGCACCATTCACCTACTCTTCTGTTCATCTTCAGAACAAGTAGCTGACATCTTCACCAAAGAATTTTGTGAGAATACCTTCAGCAATCTCAAATCACTTCTAGGGATTGCTGATCATGCTGTGAAAGCATGAGTGAAGGCAAGATTCTACAATTTTGTTTTACAGTCCATGTTTAAGGGAGGATTTTCCCAAGTTGGTTTTGCCTCTTTCCTTGTTTAAATGGATTTGCAGTATGTAAAGGGTGACTAAGCCTTGTTTCTAGGCCCTATAATTTTCCGGTATATTACTCATAAGTCAGGATTAAGGAAGGGTTTTAGAATAATCAACCCATAGTTTACCCACTTAGACATTAATTCATTTATTTTTGTCTTATTTGCCTAGTTCATGTGTCCCACCTTGTGCAAGTTGCTATTTTCCTATCCATAGAGGTCAAAATTGCCACATTTGACTCATGTAGTGCATGGGAGAGCTAAAGGAATCAATTCTACTTTATTTCTGGCCTCCTAGGTGCCCTTCTGCTTTTTCTGCTTTATTTCCCGCTTTTTCAGTGTTTTAAGGGAAAAGGAAAAGCTAGACTAGGTGAGGTTGACTTGTTTTTTGTCCTACACATACTCCTCTCTTTTCTCCATGAAAAAGAATGTATGAGCTTCCATTCCACCACTCTTTAGCTTGCCTATGCCTTTTTTCCAATTCGTGAGCTCCATGACAGATTTGGGATCAGCTTTTTACACCTATGGGTGATTTGCTTATTTTTGGTAAGCCTGCTTTATGCTAGATTTGGATGCCTCCTCATGCATTCTATTTCTTGATGTATTCTATTTATTCAGCAACCTATGTTATTACAGGGTTGGCTATTGTACACTCAATTAATACAATTTAGTGTTACAGCTCCATATTCAGTCTCTCTTGTTAGCAATTTTGCATGATCAATTGATAATTGTTGTGAGTAAAATTAATCTATTGCTGGCCTTAATTTCCACAGTCTCGGTACCAGGACTCTGGTGCTGTAAAAAGAGGACATACTTCCATCATACGTAATTCAGCTTCATTTTCCCAATTGCTTTCTTCATTGTTATTGCCTTCCAGCATTAGTTTGCATAGTCCCTTCCCTCTAACTATGGAGGTTGGCTTGAATTTTAGGTCATAATATTGTAAAGATGTTATCCAATTGCCTCTTCTTTCTCCTAATTATTTTTACATGAAAAGAGACCTCACCGCTGGGTGTGGGACTATTACCTTTGTTCGGTTCTTGAGGATGTATGGCCAAAATTGTTTTACCACTTTGAAGACTGCATAATCTTGCTTATCCATAGCTGGTTAACTCAATTCGGCACCCTACATACTAGTGCTCATAAACGATATGGGAAATTCATCTCCCCCATCTTCCTTCTGAGTAAGCATCACTGCCAATGAATCATCAGATGCGAAAGTGTACAAAATAAAATCTTTATCAAAATTTGGGATTTTAAGAGATGGTGCATGAGCAATAGATATTTTTTATTTTGCTGAATGCATTCTTTTCTATGTCAGTACACTTGAATTGTACACTTTGCTTCACCATTTGCTGCAGATTTTTAATGATTTGAGAAAAATCAAGCACAAACCTTCACACAAAATTTATTGTCCCCATGAATGATTGCATACCTTTCTTATTATGGGGTAAAGGGATCTGTGCAATTGCTTTAATCCTTTCTGGGTCTATGGAGATCTCCTTCTTAGATTCCACATGAACCAGTAGCTTTCCTTCTGTAATGGAAAACACACACTTCTTGGGGTTTAGCGAGATACCATATTTTCGGCAACGCTCGAAAATCTACTTTAAATGAAATGTGTGTTCTTCTCTTTTCTTTGAAAATATCATGATGTCATCAAGGTAGACCACAACACTATGGCCAATCAGACCGTGGAAATCTATATCCATAGCCCTTTGGAAAGTAGCTCCAGCGTTTATGAGTCCAAAAGGCATCCTTCTGTAAGCAAAAGTCCCCCAACTCATTCTTAATGTAGTTTTGAGTCTGTCTTCTTCAGTTACTAACACCTGATTGTAACCAGAGAATCCATCTAATAAAGAAAATAACTTAGAACCCAAAACCATTTTCAATATCTGTTCCATGGGTGGAACTGGATAATTGTCTTTATCTGAAGTGCGATTTAAGTTTCTGAAATCCACACATAGTCTAATTTATCAAGATTTCTTCCTTACTGGTACCAGATTTGAAACCCATTCTGAATGTCTAAATTTGAATATGATTTTGGCATCTAGTAATTTCCTTACTTCATTCTGAATTAAAGGCTCAAGTTTGGGATGCATTTTCCTTAAGGGCTGTTGATAAGGCTTGACCCCAGTCCTAACAGGGATGACATGCTTAATAATCTTGGTGTCATAGGTTTTCAAATCTTCATATGTCCAGCAAAACACATCTTTGTATTTTTTGAACAAACTGATGAACTTATTTCTTTCACCATGGGAACAACACTTTCCCAAATTCACACATTTGGGCTCAATTTTAGTTCCTATGTTTATCAGCTCAAATTGTAAAGATGAGCTGTGAGTCTTCACTTTTGTTGGTCTTCTGAATTTTTCATTTAGATCAAACATTCATTCTAAAGTCCTGACTCCTTTAGGAATGAATTTGTCAAATTTTAGCTCAGCCTGATGTTCTTCGTCATCGATAATTGCCCCTTTGAAAGTATCATCATTTGTAAAGAATTCAAGGATCTGCTGATCATCATTAAAAACTCATAAATTTGTAATAATGTCTAGAACTGAAGGCTTGAAAAGCAATTCAATAGAACACCTGTTATTAGAGGGTACAAGCCTTGCAGCTGAGGTGGCCAACAAGTCAGCCGTGGCATTTCTTAGTCTAGGAATTGACACAATATTAAATGCACAAAAACTTTTAAGCAAATCCCATACTTTACTTTGGTAACCTTTTAAATGAGGTGAAATTCAATCTATTTGATTTCGAATCTGTTTCACAATTATTTTAGAATCTCCATATACTTTCATATTTTCCACTTTAAATTCAATTGCTTTCCTCAGTCCCTGAACCAATGCTTCATATTAGGCTGTGTTGTTGGTACATTAAAAGTCTAATCTACAGGAAAGGAGGTTTTTATTATTCTTTGGATGGATTAGGACACAGCCAGCTCCTGATCCTTCCAATGTCTTAGATCCATCAAAAAAAGTGTCCAAAAACTATCTATTTTTATCGTATCTGAATCAGAATCTACATCTAAAGCTAAGTATACTATTTTACAATCAATTTCATCAGCCTGCAAAAACCGAAGGAGATCAGGCTGGGTGTCTGATGTAATGCTGGCTTCTTCTACTTGGTAATTTCCTGGTTCCAGCTCAATAAAGTAGTTCCCCAAAATAGAATTCACTGGTTCATTCTTACCTTCTAGCAGCGTGACATTGTGTTTCATGTGGGGCTCTCTTATAAATTTAATTTGATTTGGTATTCCTTTATAAGGTAACCACAGATGTGACCAGTCTGAAGCAAAATATCCATTCAGCTTTGCTGACCAATCTCTACTCAAAACAAGTCCATAAGCCTCAGGTATGTATGCTACTACAATATCAATGAATTGACACACCTTGTCATTTGTAGATAAGCGAATCAGAACATCCTCCATTTCCCCAACTACTTTCTCATTGGTCCTATCTAGCTGAGTAACCTTCTAGGTAGATTGTTTGGGTTGTCGATTTATCCTCCTGCATACTAAAAGTGGCATAACATTTATTGATGCCCCTGAGTCTACTAGACAGTTGTGCATGTTATGATTGAAAATTTCAAAAGTGAGGAGAAAAGGTGGAGTTTTATACTTGGACTCACCTCCCACACTTGCTTCCCCAATTTCTTGTTCTTTAGGTCGGGTATTAACTGGAAGTTTCTCTTTAGGCGTTTCTAGTACTTTTAACAATTTTTCTTTCTATTGTGGCACATTGCACATTTTGAATAGTGAAATGTTTGCTTTCACCCTTTTGACATCTTCTACATTGTCATACTCCATCCTATGTTCTGTGAAATTCGTCGTTTCATTATTTATCTTCTCTTCAATGGGCTTAGTTGGCATGCTGATATGATTTAGATTTTTATTGGTAATGGTGAACTTGGGAATCTTATCTGCTATGGTATTTTTCTGAAATTTCTTTACATTCTTTTGAAGTCTCTTAATATTCGGAAGTATAAGACTGTTTTCTTTAATCAACCCTTGGCTTCTCGCTGTTACATTTGTTTTCAAGATATCTTCATGTCTCGGATCCTTTTCCTCTTCAGTATCAAACAACGATACACAGTCCCATAAAACCATGGCATCATCCTCTTGTTTTTCTATTGATTTATTGTTGTCTTTTCCCTCCTCATCGTCAGCCTTTGTTAACTTGGAATCCAATAGCTGGTTCATCACTAATGTCATTGAATTTATCCATTGAGGACAATTTTTTTCAGAATGGGGTTGTTGGTGGAAAGTACAAAAGTTATCCATCCCTACCTCTGTTAATTTCATCGATGCAGGACTGTGTGGAGGGGTTGGGATTGATTGTTATCCTCTTTTTTCTTGTAATAAGGCTTATAGAACTTATGTGCTTCATTTTCCTCTTCTAAGTCTATTATTCTATTAGAGAGCTTCTGCATCATCTTTGCCAATCCTTCGAAATCATGTGATTGTTCCTTTTTAGGCTTAGTAAATAACAAATCTTTCTTCCCAACATTTTTTTCTCCTGACTACTCAGGATAATTTTCAATGCTTTCCTTTTCAGCCTCTACTCTCTCCGCTTCTTCATAAGTCTCTGCTAGCATAGGTTTGGCTTTAATTTTGGAAAACATGGCCAAATTGGGCCCTAGAGCTGAAGTATAATACTCAATCAGAACTTTATCCGAGGGCTTATCAATTTCAGAAAAATTCTTAAGATAAGCTGCAAATATTTGGGTAAAACTATGCACCTTTTATTTTCTCTCTTTCTTTAAAGTGCACAATCCTTTCATGAGAGCCGCATGAGTTTTTTGGGTTTCATATTTGCTTCTAAATATCCTTTCAAAGGTATCCCAATCTGGGATTGAGTTTGCAGGAAAACCAAAATACCATGAGGCTGCTGGTCCTTTAAGGGTATGCGGAAAAATTCTACAAACTACATCCTTGTGTTCTCCAGCTTTTAGCCCTTCTATGGCCAGGTAGAAGCCTTGCAAATGGTTATCTACTAAAATATTCTCATTTGGGTCAAAGTTGGGCAGCATCTTCTCAAAATCTTGAGGTAAGTCATGCAATGGAGGTGCTAAGTTTAGAGGTGATCTGGCTTTCCAAGCAGGTGGTGGATTTACTGCAGGCATGATTTTAAGGAACCATACTTATTTAAAAGTGTATAAATGTTGGCGAATATTACCAATTCTTAAAATGCCAACTATAAAATGATTGGCGATATTTTTTTAAAAATATTTTAATTTCCAAGAATTTTATATAGTTTATATAATAATTTGGCGATTTTTAGGGTGAAAAAAATCTACCCCATCAAAATTGGGCGAAACAGGGCTTCAAAAAATGCAAAATGGCGAATGTTTTTTGGGAGAAAAACATGGAAAAATAGCCCACTGGGCTAAAATTCGCCCCTAAAATTATCCCTGATTTACTGGGTTAGGTGGCTGATTTGCATTTACACCTACCATGAGTCTGGGTGGAGAGTGAGGAGGTGAGTGAGCATGAGTATGGACAAGTGAACCATTAGGTGTATCTATGCCTACTTGATTCAAAGGCTTAACAACTTCCTGTAATGCTACTTCTAATAATTCTTCCAAATCTCCAACCAACATTGAATCTTCCAAGATGGGATGGTGTTTCTTCTTGTATTCTCTTTGGGGTAAATCAGGGATAGTGGGTAATCCTCCAATACTCTTCACATATGCTCTAGTGTGTCTCCTCAGATCATTAACAACTTCATTTTCTATAGAATACAAATGTTCTTTCCACTTCTCTTCAGGATTCAGATTGGGAAATAAACTGCTTTCAAAACTATCATTGGTGGAGCAATTTCGAGGAAATGGGTTTCCTCGGCTAGCCATGCACTAGTGGCCCTCCTTCTAGTGCCAGAAACTATTGAGGCCTAGAAATTCACAGGCAACAATAGCAAGGGATTCTCCCCAGTCAACGTTCCCAACTAGCCTGTGACTGTTTGGTATGGGGAATCCGTTCGGTTTGCAGTATGGCTACCATAAGTCAAGTAACAAAAATTAAAAGGTTTTACCGGTTGCGGCCCGGTCCACCGTATATATTTTTTTGTTTTTAACTTTAAGTATGATATGCAAGTGCCTATCTAAAATGCAGATTGATAAAGAATACGAGGAGTGGTCACAATGTGATGCCCAGGTTCTTACCTCTCGTCTTAGACTCTCTCTCATCTAAACCACACACAGTAGGAAATAAAACTAAGTAAGCTATCCCTAGGGAGTGAGATTATCATTTAATGAGTAATGTATTACTGTTCATGCATTAAGAAAAATCACAGATAGTTGTTCTTTGATTCAAAACACATAAACATGAATAAATGGATGAACAACGAGATAGCTCATTGTCTGTGAAAACATTCATTACTCATAGTGGAAATTATCATAAAATAAACCAAAGAAATTTCACACAAGAACATAGGTTCAAAAATTTAGAACGATCTCACAGTTAATGAATCACAGCTGAAAATGAAATAGCTCCCCTTCAACATCGTTCATTTCATAACATTTGAACATTCCACCAAAAACTTTCTCCAATAAGAAAAATTGTAATTATATTATTGCAAAATGAAATAGTTCCTCTTACAATGTGTTCTCACAAATCTAACTGGGAAAAATTCCTTATTTCTGTCTAACTCTCCCATACTTATACCAAAGGCAAAACCTTTGGGCTGCCCCAACCGTTCCCTCTCACTGTTTTGTCATTTTGTGAATGTTCATGATTCTTCCAAGTGTTACATTCCATATTTAAACAATTTTATGAAAAGGGGCCATCCTGGTAACTGACAAACTCCTCAGGCCTGAGCCTATGCTCTTAATGATTTTGCCCTATCATCCGTTAGTATTTTTTTTAGGTTTGGTTAGTCTCAGTCTTTCGGTCCCTTCTTCCTCGAGCAACCTATCTGTTTCTTTATGCTTTGACTTCTTCTTTCAAAGCTACTTATCTTTAGCTTTACCTTTTAGGCATATATTCTTTGCCGCAACCTTCCTATCCTGCGCATATCAGATCATTAATGTTTGACAAACTAATATAAAATCGATTAATCAAGCGTTCTATAACATGAGGTATAAATAGTATTAATGCATGAAAATAAAAAATGCTAAGACAAAAGAAATCACACAAGTTTGTGCCTAAACCCCTATTCAAAACTTTAAACACGTGTATGTTAAAGCAGACTCTACCTCCCAATATAGGCATCATCGTACTAAAACAAAACCCTCCAACGAGAGCAAAGACTAGGTCCAAATAACTGCTAATCTTTGAAACACCAAAACCCCTAACCACGTTCCTCAACTTAGACAGCTTTAACACCGACCTGTGCCCATGGGCACCCTCCGCTATTCCATAACAATGCAAACATATCCAAATAGCACGAAAAATCTCAACGCCAGCACTAAGCATCAGATAGATAAACTCTTCATTGACGAAAAGGACAACAAGGAAATGGAGGTTAGCCTGCCACAAAGCCGCAACGGCAGGTGACACATATTCTAAGGGTTTTCAATAAAATAAAACAATCGGTGAAAAATAGAACAACTGGGTCGGATGGTTAACCCGCTCTGGAGTCGCAACAATGAGATGAAAATAGACTAGGGTTTCCAGAAAATGTAACCATCAGTGATCAGAAATGCTAAAGCCTAATACCCAATCAAAAGAAACATAATTCTAATAGCGAAAAAGAACCATGAAAACGGTGTGGGTAAAATCGTCAGCATGTTTGTTATCGCTTCTTTGAAACGGCAGCTGCAAAAAAAATTGTTGCCCCGATGGTGACAAAGTAAGACGCCAAAAAATAAACCAAAAGTGCATGGCAGCAAATGAGAGTTTGGATCGGGCCATTAGCCTACATATCCTCCACAATGGTGGTTTCTTAGTAGACTATGACTCCGATTCATAACTAATATCATTTCCAATAGTGACAAATAAAAACCATTGTGAGTCATAAGTTTAGTCCAAAGGCAACATCAGCATAAAAGATAATCATTTACCAATCATCCTCAACAATCAAGATTGCAATAACTTTCAACAATCCCAGCAAATCTAAGCAAGACAAAACTTTAAAAAGGAGGGTCCCGATTTTTTAGAAATTTGGGAAATGGTTGCAGATGCAATGCCTGTCAACCTCAGACTTTGCCTCCTAGTTTGAAACTATGGCTAACACCCCTTTGAACACCAACCAAGAGATCCCCATGTTGGGAAATCCTTGTACTATTCCTCTCACAGGGAATGTTGGTGTTCCTTTGATGGCCCCCTTAAATCTACCTGGATTCACCTTAGGGCTACCGGTGTGGTTGTTTTCCACTCCAACTGTCCTGAATTCCCCCGATGCTTCACAAGTAAGCTCCTTATATCAAGGGCATCAAAACATTGCTTCCCCATCACCTATATTTAATTCTGCTACTACTTCGACCTCATGCGTTGAAAGTACAGATACTAGTAACTGGCAGTCTAAAAGGAGTAAAAGAAGGAGGAATAGGAAGAAGGAACACAAGCAAGGAGGTACCCGTTCAACCTCTGTAGGTCATGTTGGACCCAGTCTCTTAGCCTCTGCAAGCCAGGCTGGGGGCAGTCTCTCAGCCTCTGCAAGCCATGTTGGGGGCAGTCTCTCAGCCTCTATAGTTCATGCTGAAGACAATTTGTCAGCCACTATGAGTCATGTTGACACTGTTGAAAAGACTACCCATTCAAAACACAAGCCCAAGTTTCCTTGTAAGATTTGTGAGGGACACAACCTTACTTATAAATTCCCTTCTATTGAAGAGGTAAGAAGAGTTTGGTTTCATGGTCATCCCATTTTTGAACAACCTATAGTTTCTAGACACCGTACTCAACCTTTGTTTGATCAAGTGATGGAACCAATCTCAGATTTGGTCGATTCCACTCTTCTTACAGAGAGTGATCTTGATCTGATTGAACCAATGTCATCGTTGGTCAACGCCACTCTCCCTACGGAGAGTGACTTTGATGAAGCGGTTGAATCGATTTCATTATCGATCAATCCCACTCTTCCTTTGGAGAGTGAAGTGTCTGCTAGTCACATTTTATTCACTGCCAGTTCAGAACTTATTGAACAAGGGGGCACTGAACTCGCTTTGGATCAACCCCCACCAAGATCTTGGATTGCTTCCTTTCATTGGGATAGCCTAGTTGAGTCGTGGCTTCCTTCAGATGCACCTTTCCATATAAAGGTCAAAGTTGAACCATACATGATTGCTTGTTGTATTATTGATGAAGGAGCCTCAATTAGTATTTTGTTTGCTCGTGGTTGGCGAGGCATGGGATCTCCCAGCCTTGTGTCAAATGCTAATTAGTTACCGGTGTTTGATAGAAGAACTTGTATGGCCCTGGGAATTCTTGCTCAAACACTTGTTACTTTGGGTGGGAAGATCTTCTTAGTTGACTTCATGGTGATAGAATACCCCTTGGACTTCAATATGCTCCTTAGACGTGATTATGTCTATGCCATGCAAGTTGTGGTGTCAACATTCTTTCGCTTGATGCACTTTAATCATGGTGAAGAAATTGTCACTATCGATTAGTTGGATTCTCTTGATCTGTCTCCTGACCCAACTAGAGACCAGGTCTTTCCTTTATCGGTTCCCAGTGTTTCTATAGACACTACCCTGCCACAGGTGAAGTATGTGGCCTCATGTCCTTTGTGTTCAATTGCTACTGAGAAGCAGCCTCTATTTTCATGCTTACCTTATTGGGACATGGTCCTAGCAGTTGACCAGGTTAGTCATCCTATATAGACTGTGGAGCCTTCTCTCCACTCTGTCAATCCATTTCAAAGTTTATACATGTGTCCTATCTCGGATGATCTCCTTCCTTCGGATTAAGTCTTCCTAGAGTCTTTGATACAGTGCGATCTTCTATTGGATGTTGGTTCAGTTGTGACTAAGTCCAATGCTGATTTTCCTAGTAAGCATGACCTTTCTTCTTATGTTGGTCTTGATGAGTCTTTCGACTCTTCCTTTGAACAAAAAGTCAGTGATCCTGATGATTTTGTTTTTTCTTATGATTTTTTCAACTCTCGTGATACTGAGTTTGTTCCTATAGACTCTCTATCCCTTGTTGATTTTTTCTCTCCTTGTAAGGTTGATATTATTAATTATAAACCCTCGGATCTTGGCACTATAGAGTCCTCTTTCATTGATTCTACCTCGACTACATATTTTGTAGAAGATAGCAAAGCCACATGTGTTTCTTCCCAAGTGACTTGCATCAGATATTTTCTTCTGAATATGATTATGATGTTGTTGTTTCTTGGAAACAGGATTTTTAGTTGGATTCACAACTATTTACTGACCTTGTATTGTTGTTTAAGCTGTAACTACATTTGCATGTTCCCTGCTCATTCTTATGAGTTTGATGTCGGATTTCACGCTTTTAGCTCATTGTATAAGCCCCCATATTTGTTCTCATCATTGCTAAGCCTTGTATCATTTTGCCTTTGCAACTTGACACCTTTTACCTTGAGGAGACATTCCCTGAGTGTCCTTATATTGCTCACTTTCCTTGCATTATGCATAGGTTTGTTCCTCGCACTTGGAACTAGTTTCACTTTCCTATGACACTCGTCTCCTCGCATTTAGAGCATTCTTTCTGCTCTCCTTCGAGCTCGTTAAAAACAGTAAGGATGTCATGAGTTGAATTTTTCACACTCATTAAAACTTCATGGGAAAGATATTGAGTTTCTTTAGGCCTAGGTCTGACTCCTCAAAATAGACTTGACTGCCCAGTAAGCTTGTTCATTCAGGCTCGTTAAGAATATGTGAATGGGAATCCACATTGGTGGTAGGTTATCGCTTTCTTGGACCATGTGGAATAATATGAGAAAGGAACACTCTCTTTTCTTTGGAATTGAGAATAGTATTTTTAGGCATAGGTTTATCACTTTTCTGGACCCAAGGGACTAAACTTACGGAAAAGGAACCCCTGGTATGAGCTCAGTTTTCTCTTTTTCGTGCTCTCGATATAAACATGAAAAAGATTTCGAGTGTACTTTATGTATTTGTCATGCTTGTTAAACCCTAAAGAACAAAGAATCAAGTTTATTGTTGTAAGCCCCATTTCTCATAATCAAATGGATCTTTTTGAGTGATCTTCCATTCCTTCACACTCGTAAAACTCAGGCTATATGTTGCTTTTGAAGGAGCGTTGGGTAGGTGGTAATTTAACCTTTTTTGGACCTTCCCGACTAAATATGAAAAAGGGGCGCCTTACTTCTTTGGAAGGAAAGAGAGTTATTATGTGGTTTGTTTTATACTTTTTCGGCCTGAGGAGACTAAATTGTACGAAAAAGAACACCCCTAGAGTCTTCTTTTGAGTTTTCAAACTCTCAGAAATGTGAAAACACTAACTGAGCATGTACTAGTTCGGGCTCATTAAATCCACGAATCAGTGACACTATCAACATTATTTACTCTTCTCTTCAAGATTGTTGAAAAATGAAGAGAGATCCAAGTTGACTTTCCTAGAATCATTAAAATTTAATAGGGAAGGTAAGGAAGAAGTTTTCTCTTGGTTTTCAGTTAGTGGCAGCATGTCATCCTTGAACATAGCAATCTCTGTCTTTTTCGATACCCATGTCTCAGTGTTCACTTTCAGTTCATCTATTACTTCGAGTTTATTACTCCTCCTCTTGTAAGTTCTACCTGGGGAATCTGATCAGGTCTCCTACATGACAGATAAGTCTAGTTGTTCTATCTATAAAGTTAAAAGCTACCTTGGGTCATATCTGTGTCATGCTCACTGTTCAAGGACTTAACTCAATGTCTGATCTATATCCTAATCCCATCATTGTTGTATCTATTATCACTTATGTCTCCCTTCCTTTACCCATTTCCTAGTCACTCTTGTGATCCATTGGAGGATCTATTTCCTTCCTTATCACAGCATGGTTCTGCATCAGTATTTTCTGACGACGAAGACCTAGAGTTTTGACGATCATACCTTAGGATTCACTTTCATCATTAGTGAATTCCTTTTCTTTAGTTGTCGATTATCACCTATTGATTGACAATCCGTTGAATCTGCTCCATGTTCGACTTCAACCTACATCTATTCACATGTCTTGGATTGTACGGGTTCTTTGGGATTGTTTATGAAGACCTTAGTTCCCTATTTATGGACTAAGTTGTGCAAGATTATGTTCTACCTATCTACACAGCTTCTAGATCTTTGAAGACTCATCATTATTGTATATTGTGGCTTCGATCCACCTTTGTAATATACGTGGTCTTGTACCCATACTATATGATGTACTCAAACATTGTAAAGGAGCTAGTGTTCCAGTATATTGAACATAGCATCGTCAAATATGACTTTGTAAATGACATTATTATGTATTTGTTTCAGGTAGTACCTCTACTCCATTGGATTTCTGAGTTCTCCAAAGATAGAGATTATAATGTATTTTGGCCATCGAGTCCCTTTGACCTCACACATTAGGGGGCATCTGTTATCAACCCAAATGGCACTTCTCCATCCGAGTGCCGACACTTCATATGTTGGCACACAAAAGGACATTTATGGATTGAAGCTTGCCTAAACACTATAGATGGGCATGACATGAGATGCATTCACTATCCAACCAGTTTTCTATTTTACCTTTTTATATGTTGACTATTGTACGTGACTCTCTCCATATCATACCGTGTACTGTATGCGATTATTGTCATTCCAACCCGAGTACAAATCTTTACGTAGGTTTCCCTTATAGCAACCTGCGTGTCATACACAGGTTGCTAGTATCAATACTCATGTACACCTCCATTCGACATTAAAAATAATATAACACGATTAATGGAGATTTGTTAAGCCCTAATCATTAACTATCTTAACTGTCTCAACCTCCTCAACCTTCGAAACTGCTCTATTTCCCTAAGTATAAATAGAGGCCTTGGAAAGGGCATTGATCAATCATACTTGGAGAGCAAAGTTATGCTGGTGGTATATCTTCAGAAATATTTGGAGCAACAGAACTCAGAATCCTTTGGTTGCAGAGGAGTCCTTGTTTCAGGCATTGGGTTGTACACTTATCCCATTCACTATTGTTAATAAAGAGAATCCTTCTTCCAACTTTGTGTTGAGTCTCTTTCATGTATCATGGTTTGATGAATATTTATGATTAAGCACTTTATATATATTTTATCTAACTTATCATATATACATGTATAATATTGTACTTGAAGGATTTGCTCTTTGCGGGTGAAGGAGGTGCATCCCTGAAAGATTTGGAGAGTAGCAGAGTGGGAGAAGACAATGCTTGGATCAACCGTTGTTAATCGAGTGAGTTCATCATATCTTCCTATTTCCTTTCTATACTTTAAAGCTGATTGCCTGCAAGTTTTAAGAGTAAGTTGGTAACCCCAAACCCTCGGTTATAAGGGTGTTTATTCATGAACAATAGAACTGTTTTGTTGTTCATAAATAAACACCTTATAACCGAGGGTCTGGGGTTACCAACTTACTCTTAAAATTTGTAGACAATCATCTTTAAAGTAGAGAAAGGAAATAGGAAGATATGATGAACTCACCCGATTAACGACGGTTGATCTAAGCTTTGTCTTCTCCCACTCTGCTACTCTCCAAAGATTTTAGGGATGCACCTCCTTCACCTGCAAAGAGTAAATCCTCCAAGCACAATCTTATACATGTATATATGATAAGTTAGATAAAAAATATATAGAGGGATTAATAATAAATATTCATCAAACCATGATACATGAAAGAGACTCAACACAAATTTGGAAGAACGATTATCTTTATTAACAATAGTGAATGAGATAAGTGTACAACCCAATGCCTGAAACAAGGACTCCTCTGCAACCAAAGGATTCTAAGTTCTGCTGCTCCAAAGACTTCTGAAGATATACAACCAACATAAATTTTCTCTCCAAGTATGATTGATCAATGCCTTCCCTAAGGCCTCTATTTATACTTAGGGAAATAGAGCAGTTTTGAAGGTTGAGGAGGTTGAGACAATTAAGATAGTTAATGATTAGGGATTAACAAAATCTCTATTAATCATGTTATATTATTTTTAATGTCGAATGGAGTCGTACACAAGTATTGATACTGGAAACCCGCATATGACACACGATTTGCTATAAGGGAAACCCGTGTATAGATCTATATGCTAGTTGCAATGACAATAATCATGTACAGTACACGGTATGCTATGGAGAGAGTCATGTACAACAATCAACATATAAAAAGGTAAAATGGAAAAATGGTTGGATAGTGAATGCATCTGATGTCGTGCCCATCTATAGTGTTTAGGCAACCTTCAATCCATAAATGTCCTTTTGTGTGCCAACATATGAAGTGTCGGCACTCGGACGGAGAAGTACCATTTCGGTTGATAACACTAGCCAAATAAAATAATAACTCCTAAGACCTAAGCCAAAGAATAATGGGACAAGAAATCGACACTATACTATACTAAAGAAAAAAATGTAAAGAATACTATTCGACCAAGGTTAACCCAGGTGGATAAAATTTGGTTCGGTCCTTAATTAGAACATTAGTTTGAGTTAAAACTTTAATTTAAAACATATTGCGGTGGATAACATTGACCCTTGAAGAATATAGTTTGGTAAGCATTATTTGGCATTGGATTGTTCACCTGACTACGTAAATGATCCAATTGTTCACCACTCCTAGCATCAAATCATAAAAACCAGGGTATTAATGCACCTCGTTGATTGTGTTGATCTTTTCAATGAAGTTCTGTTCGGGGTTCAATTTCTCTTGGTTTGTTTCTTTTGGTTTATGTCTGATAAACTAGTTAGATCCTCTATGTGAAGACAGTGGTGGAGGAACTAAGTTATTCAGCCCTCGACACCCTTCCTCCTTTCCTTCTCACTTGATGCTTTTTCTGCATGGATTTAGTTACTTTTCATTTGTAGAGAAAGGTATTTATTCCTCTATATTGATAAAATTTGTATGCCATAATTGATTATTATAGAATCATTGTTTGACCTTTATGTTTGTATGTGAAGGATGCATCCCAGAACTATTCTCTGCAACCAATTGGTTGGGACAAAGTGTTGAAAGGCGTTGAAGTTCGGGTAAGAGTTGAACCTCATCCTTTTTGAATCTGTGATTTGACTTGCATTTTTTCATGCCATGGTCTGGATTCCCAACCCCGTGTTGACTTTTGGTGAAAGTGATACGTCTTTTTGGTAGCCATGAGCCATTATTATATTTGAAAACTATAATGATAAAACCTACGACTGTGAGTTCGAGGTGAATGTGAAAGTTTAGGGTAATTGATTTTTTTTTAAGCTGTAAGGATGATCCTACGACTGTCTCTGTAAACAAAAATAGATAGTATAAGCCCTGTGCGGTATTTTGTGATGTATAACCTCAGTTGGATTTTGGTTTTATAGTTTCCTTTAAAAAGACTATAAGCGTCCTTGAGGCCTTATAACATTGTAATATGGCCATGAGGCCTTTAACTTATGCTATTCGTTTTTGGGATGAGTCATAGAGCCACTGTCAACAAGCTATTGTTGTTTATCTTTTTATGGGAAAGGTTTTGAAAGTAGCCCATGAGGATTTTATATTTGCAGTCTTGAATACAATATTGATTTTACAGTGTTTTTTTCTTTAATGCATTATTTAGTAACGAGTCAAGCCATGGATATTTTTTTGTAACAGATATGTTAAAGAATATAGGTCGTGAGGCCTCTATCTTGTTACTAGAAAAAATAATTTGGGTTGTGAGGCCACTGTTAACTCGTCTTTGAAGTTTTAAAGGGTAAAACTATTTTATTTTTAAGTGAATGAATTAAGCCCTAATGATGTTGCATTTTTATTATGTGAGTAAAAGATTACAGATGCAAATACCAATATGGCCTACATCCTGTAACCGGCACTGTGCCTTGTCAATAATCTCGATTTGGTATTCAATAATTGTTTTGTAAAAGACTGGGCTATATTGTCCTTATAAAGTAACTCTGTTAAAAGATCCTTTAAATGTATTTTATTTGTAAACCTAGCTTAGTTATTAATTTAGTTGAAATTTGTTTATCCTATCTATATCTAGGGTTTTGGTTATGACGCTAAACTCAGCTTAAAATCTGGAGAAACAAATATGTAAACATATATGATATGCTTGTAATGCTTTGGGCCTATATAATGGGTTGCATTCAATGTTTCCACTTCGATGTTTCTATGCTTATTTTTTTATAAAACTTATAAGGTATTCATATATATACTATAAGTATCCCTGAGTTTTAGACTTAAAACCTTAGATTCGATCGTAAATGGTATTGTTTAGTTTTTTAAATGGAAATCATGTAATTAGATTACGAAAACTCTTTTAAGAGTTTAGCCTTATTATGATTTTTTAGTATAGTGTAGTTACTTATAAATATCGATAATTTATAATAATCTCTGTAATAAATTTTTGTACGGTTTCCTCCAATCTTGGTTATATATATATGTTATTTTCTTTTAAGAATCTAGACTAACAGAGAATTACCACTATTATTAGAAATATAGTAGATTAAGATAATTGAGATAAAAGAACTATAGTTAATATACCAAGAGAAGGAAAAGCATCATTTAAGCTAAGACTATCCTAACAGAAAAACTTAGATCAATAAAATTTAACCCTTACTTTGAGTAAAATAATTGCAGGTTTCATCTCTTAGAACAATAAAGACTAATTTCTGATAACTTTGTAGTTGATAACTTATCTATAAACAATTTTTAGATATAAAGTACAGATCATAGACAATAACCATCAATTTAAGTTTTACAACTACTGAGCATACTTCTAAATAGAAATACATACATAGAAATAAATCACAAATAATTAACAACAGTTAGAACCTAGATAATTTGCAGAAGGGGACAAACACCCAAAGGAGACTATTCCACCCAACCTTCTCTTGAAGAAGTCAATATTAATTTCTTAGGATCCCTGAGCTTTTTCAATCAATCAATAGGACAAATATCATTGTATAATATCCCACACAACAACTTGATACTACTTAGCACTTAGTAGGACACTTAACTCAAAAATTTCAATTTAGCTATCCCCTCATCAAATTCCTTGTGTTCCTAACTTTTCATTTTGCAGCAGTCATAAAGGTTCATTCACTTGGAAACAAAATGAGTAGTGAGCCTCCTACTCAATTTGATTGTATTTATAAGATTGCCTAGGTATTTGGGTCAGTTTTGGAATTAAATGAGCCATCAGCTCAGTTCCCCCTCTCAGGGAACATGACTAGAATGTTAGGGATTGTGCTTTCTGCAATAGATATAAAGTGAAATTCCAGTGCTACCACTTGTCAACTAGACTTCTACAACTTCTCAGTCCTCCTAATGGGACAATGAACACTCATTCAATAGTCTCCCATGGATAGGTGTCTCTTATATTTAATTATTAAAAGAAATAATTCTTCAATTATAATCATCCTTGACCAACTTGGTCATAAAAAATTTACAATAAATTTAACATAATGTTTATGAAATAAATAAAATATTTAGTTTTCAGTTCTAGGTGTGTTACAAATGCCCCCCTTAAGTTCAGCATCATCCTCGATGTTGCTTAAGGTTATTCTGATTCTTCTTGGAACAGAACTAGATATGCCACCTGCATATCGCTCTCCATTTACCAGGTTTCTTCATCTAGAATGAGGTGTTTCCATTGCATCTTTACCTTTCCAATGGTGCAATTCCAGTGAAAAATTTCCCTTTCGTCAAGAATACAATCTGGTTCCACCTAAAAAATCGCCTTTGGGTTCTACCTGAATCAAATTCCAATCGATCACATGAGTAGTATCATGTACATACTTTTTCAATATAGAAATATGAAATACATTATTTATTCTAAGATTAGGTGGAAAATCTAATTGATTTTCCATTGGAACCAATCTTGCCAATATTTTGAATGGTTCGCAAGACTTGGGTGCTAATTTAGCACAACTCCTTAGTTGAAAGGATTTTTTTCTAAGTTTTACCTTAACAACTACATGCTCACCTACTGAGAATTATTTCAGAGTTATTTTAAGGTTGGCATGACTCTTTTGTCTGTCCTGAGCAATTTTCAAATTGCTTTGTACCTGTTTCACTGTTAGTTCCAGTTCTTTTAACAAGTCAGATCCTAACATCAATTTGTCAACTGAACTACTCCAGGTAATAGGAGTATTTCATTTCCTACCATATATTATTTCAAAAGGACTAAGTTTATATGAAGCTTGAGAATTGTTATTATATGCAAATTCAACTAAGTGCAAATAATCTTCCCACTTCTTGGAATAGTCTCTAACATACATTCGTAACATGTCTTCTAGTACTTTATTGACTCTTTCGGTTTTTCCATCCATTTGTAGATGATAAGAAATACTAAAACTCGATTTAGTATCTAGTCCTTTAAACAAAGATTTCCAAAAATACCAGTAAACTTAGGATCTCTGTTAGAAATTATTACCTTCAGAATTTCGTGCAAACGAAATATTTCCTTCGTAAATATGTCAGCAATGTTGGAAGTTTTATGAGTTGTTTTAACAGGTATGAAATGTGATTCCTTGCTTAGTTTATCCACAACTACCATTATTTAATCATTTTGTTTCTGATTTTTTGGGAAACCAGTTATAAAATCAAGACTAATGACTTCCCATTTCCAATTTGGAATTGGTAATGGTTGAAAAGACTTGTTGGGTGTTGATGTTCAGCTTTAACTTTCTAACATTCTATACACCTAGCTAAAAATTTAGCAACTTCATTCTTCATATTAGGCCAAATATACTATTTTCTCAACATTGTTATCATCTTTTGATACCCCGGATGTCCAAAATAAGAACTTTTTTGTAATTCATTCAAAATCAGGAGTTTAACTTTTGGTATGTTAGGCACATAAAGTCTATTTTTATACAGCATTAATCCTTTTTCATTTAAACTGTAGTCTGTATTTATATTTTTAGATACATTATGAGTTACTTTTTCTCTTAAACTTTGGTATTCTGTGTCTAGTTTTATTCCTTCTTCTAATTTATCCTCTAATTCGGTTTTATAACTACTAATTGTAGCTATAAAACTTGTTATTGCATTTCTACTTAAGGCATAAACCACTTTATTTTCCTTTCTTTTAATGTGTTTGATTTCAAAATCATATTCGCTCAGGAAAACTAACCCTTTAGCTTTCCTTACGTTTAGATTTTGTTGATCAAACAAATATTTTGAGCTTATGTTATCAGACATTAGCAACATTTTTTTACCTATTAGATGATAGTGCCACATTTTTAAAGCATGGATTATGGCAGCCAGTTCTAAATCATAAGTTGCATAATTATTTCGTGTGTTTTTAACTTCCTCTATTCATAAGCAATTATGTGACCTTCTTGTGTCAGTTCTCCACCCAAATCTTCATTCCATGCATCAGTGCATACAACAAAATTTTTGTCTGGATCTACTATTTTTAAAATGGGTGCAGTGGTTAATAGTTGTTTTAATTTAATAAAACTTTCTTTGCATTTTTTATCCCAAACAAATATTTTTCCCTTTTTCTATAATGATGTTATAGCATTTACAATTTTTGAAAATCCTTCTATAAATTTCCTGTAATAACCTGTTATTCACATAAATGATTGTACATCAATTACGTCCTTGGGAATAGGCCAATCAATTATTTCTTTTATCTTCTCTAAGTCTACCGATATTCCTTCTTTGGATATCAGGTGCCCTAGGTATTGTTTATTATCTTAATAAAATTTGCACTTGTTGAACTTAGCATACAGTTTATGTTCTCTTAAAACTTGTAGTATTATCTCCAAGTGTTTGTCGTGTTATTCTTTACTTTTAGAATAAATTAATATTTCATCTATAAAGATGACTACAAATTTATCTAATTATTTTCTTAGGACATTGTTCATTAAACACATAAAGGTTGTTGGAGTGTTTGTTATCCCAAAGGGCATAACCACAAACTCAAGTGCCCATCTCTAGTTCTTATAGCAGTCTTATAAATGTCTTCGTCTTTAATTTTGACTTGATGATATCCAGATCTCAAGTCTATTTTTGAAAATATTATCGCTCTACGTATCTGATCAAACATATCATCGATGCGGGGAAGATGATATCTATTTTCAATTGTCATTTTATTCAATTGACGATAGTCTATACATAGACGTAATGTACTGTCTTTCTTCTTAACGAAAAGGACAAGTGATCCCCTAGGGGATACACTTGGTCTTGCATAGTTTTTGTCTACTAATTGTTGCAATTGTAATTTTAATTCGTTAAGTTCCAAAATGATCATTCGATAAGGATATTTTCAATTGGGTACAACTCCTGGTATTAAGTCAATCGTAAAATCCAGATCTCTCTTCAAAGTTGACCCTGGAATTTTTTCCAGGAAAACATCCAAGAAATCTTGTAGGATTGTAATATCATCAAAATTTATCTTATCTTCTTTATCAATTTGTTCGTTATTTATTATGTGTAAAACAAATACTTTACATCCTTTTCTTACAACCTTTTTCATTTGTAAGGATGAAATTTGTCTAACAAAAACTTTCCTAGGTATTCCTATAACTTTAATCCTTTCTTCTTTATCATTTAAACAAGTCAACATTTTCTCGAAACAATTTAAAATAACTTGATGTTTTTCCAACCAATCCATACCTATTAGTACATCATAAGATACTAACAGTAACACATTTAACTTGACTTGAGTTTTAAACTGATTCATAAACAAATCACAGTTTTCAACATAATTAACCACCTTCCTTTTAGTTCTCGTAGCCAACTGGACCATCCAAGACTTTTCACAGTATTTCAAGGATAGATTACATTTTCCTACTATGCTAGGTGACACATAACTTAAACTATCACTTGGATCAATAAGAATGGAAACAGATTGGTTTTGTATCATACCTTGCACCTCCACCATGGAAGTCTAATGATTAGCCTGTCGATTCTCGAAGGTATCATTTATCCTAGGCATTTCATTTGCTACATCTCCAACTATTTCCTCTTCCTTAATGGTATGCACGTTGCTGAAGTTTCCTTTCTTATTTGGACAATACTTGGCATAATGTGGTCCTTGACATTCCCAACACTTTACAGGTTCCTTATGTTCATTATTTTTAACAAAATTGTTATTCATATCCCTGCCTTTTGGTGCTATAATATTTTGCTGTGTTTTATTTTTAAAATATGCTCCTTGATAATTATTCTTGGAGAAATTCTAATAATTATTTCTAAAATTTTTATTATACTTAAACCCCTTTCTCTTCTGGTCAAAGTTACTTGTTCTCTTATTCTTCCAGTCAGGTAAGATTTCTCTCTTTTTACTCTATTCATAACAGAAATCAACTTTTGTCATTGCCTCTTCATGGTTTTTTAGGTTATCAAAATCAATTTTGTCCTTGAATCTAGTGGGAAGACAGCTTAAAAATATTTGTATTTTAAGCTTTTCGTCAATTATATAAAGTACATATATTAAGAGACTTAGAAATTTGCTATTTAACTCTTTCATTGACATTGAACCCAGTTTTAGTTTATAGAAATATTTAGCTCTTTGTTCGTAGTACTTTTCAAATAAAAAATTCCTTTTAAAATACTTTTTAAGGACTCTCCAGGTTAGATACTTCTCCTTAACGTTTTTTACTCTTTTTATGTCCTGCCACTAGATGTCAACTTTTCTGGTTAGGCTGTATATAGACATCCAGGATTTCAATCTGTCAGAGTAGTTATAAATCTTGAAATATTTCTTCATTATTGATGACCAAGCCTCAAATTCTTAACCCTTCTCTACTTCCTGATTAAACATAGGAAATTTATCTTTTTAAATTCCCCAAAAATTTCTTCATAAGGTTTATTCTTCCTTTTTCTAGGTTTACGGTCGCTTTCACTTTTGTATTTATACCTTCCCCTATGCGACCTTGCATTAGCATATGAAGAAGATTCACTATCAGAATATTTTACTCTCTTTCCCTTATGTTTGTAGGATACCGTTTCAAAATCAATTTCATAAACAATTCTCTTATCTTTTCCTATGTTATGTATTTTGTCTAATAACATCTGATTTAGTTCCATAATTCTTTCATTATCTATTTTTACAGTTTGTAGCTCATCTTTTAACTCTTTAACTATCTGTAGTAACTCTAAAGGTGGATTATTTAGTTCTACATCAATGTTGTCTGGATTATTGTGTTGAGATCTATTTTCAACAGATGCTTCAACACCTTCCATTTTCATGCAAAATAAATTTTATATTTTTGTATAGAAATAAATGTAAAACATGATCAATATATTTGGTTTTTTTTTTTGTATGCAAGTGAGCCAATTAGGCCTAGTGTTTGGAAACTCGCTCTGATACCACATGTAACATCTCTTATTTTACCAAAAAAAAAAAATTGCTAAATGTAAATGGTAAAGCTAGGAAGATAAATCGATGAGATAAATATACTTTAAGCTTTTATCAATTCTGACCATGAAAACAATGTGACTTTAAACTAGGTCACAAGACTCTTATGTCTTTGTCTAGTGTTTTCCACAAAATTTCTGGTTACGACAATACTTTGATGTGTTGTAAAGTAATGTGATTACTACTTGAATGTTGCTAAAATAATTTCATTAACTGTCAACTGAAAGTGTCGTGAAATTTGGTTTTGTTCTTCCATTTTTTACCATACCTAACAACTAAGAAGAGAAATGTCTCAAGTCTTACTTAGCCTCTATGGCTAACACAAAAATTTTGGTTTCCTTGTGTAGGTGGAAAATATCTAGGCTTTAAGCTTCATATCCAAATAAAAGAATAAGTCCAAAGCCCTAAGACAAAAACTAAGGGGACAAGTAATCGACACTATACTATACTAAAAGGAACAAAATGAAAAGAATACTATTTGACCAAAGTTAACTCATGTGGATAAAATGTGGTTCGATCCTTAATAAAAAAATTAGTTTGAGTTCAAATTTTAATTTAAAGGATATTGCAGTGGGTAGCATTGACCATTGAACCATATAGTTCAGTAAGAATTATTTGGCATTGGATTGTTCATGTGACTATGTAAATAATTCAGCAGTTCACCACTCCAAGCATCAAATCATAAACCCCTGGGTTTTAATGAACCTCGTTGATTGTGTTGATCTTTTCAGTGAAGTTTTGTTTACGGTTCAATTTCTCTTGGTTTGTTTCTTCTGGTATTTGTTTTCTCAACTAGTTAGCTCCTCTACATGAAGACGATGGTGAAGGAGCCAAGTTATTTGGCCCTCGACACCCTTCCTCCTTTATTTCCCACTTGATGTTTTCACTAAGTGGATTTGTTTACTTTTTCATTTGCAGAGACAGGTATTTCTTCCTCTGTACTGATAAAATTTCTATGCCATAATCGATTATTATAGAATCATTGTTTGACCTTTATGTTCGTATGTGTAGGAGGCATCCAAGAACTATTCTATGCAACAACTTGGTTGGGACAAAGAGATGAAAAGCGTTGCATCCTGGGTAAGACTTAAACCTCATCCTTCTTGGATCTGTGGTTTGAACTGCATTTTTCATGGCATGGTCTGGATTCCCAACCCTGTGTTGGATTTTGGTGGAAGTGATATGTCTCTTTCGTAGCAATGAGGCATTCTTATATTTGGAACTTGTAATGATAAACCATATGACTGTGAATTCGAGGTGACTGTGAAAATGCAAGGTTATTGATTTTGTTTTAAGATGTAAGGATAGCCCTACGACTGTCTCCGTAAACGAAAATAGATAGTCTAAAACGAGTGAGGGATTTTGTGTTGTATAACCTCATTTGGAGTCTGGTTTTACAACTTTGTTTAAAAAAACAATATGCAACCTTCATGCCTTTATAATACTGTAATATGGTTGTGAGACCTTTACCCTGTCGTATTCATTTTGGGGATGGGCCATAGACCCACTACGAACAAGCTAATGTTGCTTATATTCTTATGGAAAAGGTTTTGAAAGTAGCCAGTGAGACTTTTATATTTGTAGTCTTGAATAATATCCTGATTTTACAGTGTTGTTTTCTTTAATGCATTATTTAGCAGGACGTAAAGCCATGGATATTTTTTTGTAACAGATATGTTAAAGAATATAGGTCATGAGGCCTCCGTCTTGTTACTAGGAAAAATATTTTGGGTTGTGAGGCCACTACCAACTCGTCTTTGAATTTTTAAAGGGTAAAACTATTTTATTTTTAAGTGAATGAATTAATCCCTAAGGCTGTTGTGTTTTTATTCTGTGAGTAAAATATTACAGATGAAAATACCAAGATGACCTACATCCTGTAACCAAAGCTATGGCCTATCGATAATCTCGATTTGTAAAATCATATGTCGATAATCTGTGGCCTATTGATAATAAGGTCCTATTCAATAATTTTTTTGTAAAAGACTAGGGTATATTGTCCTTATAAAGTAACTCTGTTAAAATATCCTTTAAATGTATTTGATTTGTAAACCTACCTTAGTTAATTTAATTTTGAAATTTCTTTATCCTATATGTATCTAGGGTTTTGGTTATGAGGCCAAACTCGGATTAAAATATGGAGAAACAAATATGTAAACATATATGATATGCTTGTAAGGTTTTGGGCCTATACAATGGGTTGTATTTAATGTTTCCATTTCGATGTTTCTATGTTTATTTTTTTATAAGACTTATAAGTTATATATATATATATATATCCCCAAGTTTTATACTTAAAACCTTGGATTCGATCAGAAATGGTATTGTTTATTTTTTTAAGTGGAGATCATGTAATTAGATTACGAAAACTCTTTTAACAGTTTAGCCTTATTATGATTTGTTAGTATAGTGTAGTTACTTATAAATATAGATAATTTATAATAATATTTGTAATAATTTTTTGTAGGGTTTCCTCCAGTCTTGGTTTAATATATATATGTTATTTTCTTTTAAGAATCTATACTAACAGAGAATTGCCACTATTATTAGAAATATAGTAGATTAAGATAACCGAGATAAAATAACTATAGTTAATATACCAAGAGAAGGAAAAGCATCATTTAAGCTAAGACTAACCGAACAGAAAAACTTATATCAGTAAACTTTAACCCTTACTTTGAGTAAACTAATTGCGGGTTTCATCTCTTAGAACAATAAAGACTAATTTCCAATAACTTTGTAGCTGATAAGGTATCTATATATAATTTTCAAATAGAAAGTCTAGATCATAGATGTTAACCATCAATTTAAGTTTTGCAGCATACTTATAAATAGAAATACATACATAGAAATAAATCACAGATAATTAATAGTTGTTAGAACTTGGATAATATGCAAAAGGGGACAAACACCCAAAGGAGACTGTTCCACTCAAACTTTTCCTGAAGCAACCAATATTACTTTTTTAGGACCTTCGATCCTGTTCACTAAACCACTAGGACGAAGATCACTGGATAATATCCCACACAACAACTTTATACCACTTAGCACTAGCAGAATACTTAACTCAACAATTTCACTTTAGCTATCCCCTCATCAAATTCCTTGTGTTCCTAACTTTTCAGTTTGCAACAATCACAAGGTTCATTCATTTGGAAACATAATGAGTAGTGAGCCTCCTGCTCAATTTGATGGTATTTATAAGATTGACTACGTCTTTGGGTCATTTTTGGAATTAAATGAGACACCAACTGATTTTTGTTTCTTAAGGAACATGGCCACAATTTTAGGGATTATGCTTTCTGCAACAACTAGAAAGTGAAATGCCAGTGTTTCCACTTGTCAACCAGCCTTCTACAACTGCTCATTCCTCCTACTAGGCCAATGAACACTCATTCAACAGTCTCCCTTAGATATGTGTCTCTTCTATTTAATTATTAAAATAAATAATTCTTCAATTAGAGTCATCCTTGACCAACTTGGTGACAAAAATATTACAATAACTTTAACATAATGTTTTCTGAAATAAATAAAATATTTATTTTTCAGTTTTAGTTGTGGTTAGAATAATCAACCCCTAG
>LPNX010336354.1:27472-51681 GCA_001517045.1 Pseudotsuga menziesii | reverse complement strand
TACACCTATGGGGGATTTGCTTAATTATAGTAAGCCTGCTTTATGCTAGATTTGGATGCTTCCTCATGCATTCGATTTCTTCATGTATTATATTTATTCAGCAGCCTATTTTATTACAGGGTTGGCTATTGTACACTCAGTTAATATAATTTTGTGTTACAGCTCCATATTTAGTCTCCATTGTTAGCAATTTTGCATGATCAATTGATAATTGTTGTGGGTAAAATTAATATACTGCTGGCCTTAATTTCTACATGGTATCAGATCCATTATAGGTTGTTAATCTCCTTTCAAAAATTATTTTTCAGGTTCGACATCAAGACTGGGAGCCTTCTACTGACAGCCGGGACAGATTTTCTAAAGCTATGGATTCACAGAAAACTATCTTGACTCCCTTCAACTATTTTGAATGGAAAGCAGAGATGGAGATCTTGTTGAGAGTGAAAGGCCTCTACAGGGTGACTATGGCTACAGAAGCAGAGCCCAATGCTACTGTAGAGAAGATCAAATGGCATAATCGGAGAGATGAGGCCTATGGCCTCCTATGTCTTAGTATTTCTCGAGACCTCCTTTTCCATCTCGATGGATTAACATCACCGGATCAAGTATGGGAGAAGATTTCTAATATTTTTGGAAAGATAGATGAGAAGAGGGGACATCAGATAAAGAATGAGCTGATTTCTCTGAGTCCCAGTAGCTTTGAATCCCTACAGCTATATTTCTCCAAGTTCAAAGCACTAGTTTTGCAGCTGAAGTAGTTTGGTATCGAAAAGAAAGATGATCAGCTCGTATTGGCCATCCTCTCGAAGCTAGGACCTGACTAATTAGTCTTTGTTTTGACCTTCTATGCTACAAAACTCACAGCTCGAACCTGGAAGATGCCTAGCCTTGCAGATTTCATGGAATCTCTCACACAAGAACAAGACAAGCTGGTGATGATGGGCACCATCAAACCATCCAAAGACCGAGCACCGGTTGCTGGAGATTTGAGGGTGGATTCAAAAAGAAAAAAGAAAGCTAAAAATCCACCTGAGAAAAAGAGAGACAAGAAACCATCTCCAGAGGATCAACAAGGTCCCAAGAAGAATACCCAGAAGAAGAAAAACAAAGGTGAAATGAATAAGTGCTCATACTGTAATAAGGGAAATCACACTGAAAGCTCTTGTATGAAAAAGCAGATTGATATGCTGACCCAAATCCTGGAGAAGAATGGCATCTCCCTTCTATAAAGCTCAAAGAAGAGAGAAGGAGGATCAAGTTCAGATGACAGAGAGAGAGTTCATGCATTGGTTGCTGGCACATCAAGCTCACCCAGTTTTATCATTGATTCTAGAGCTTCAAGACACATGGTTTCGACTAAGGAGGCCTTCTCCTCACTGGAAAAGTCGAAAGGACCATCTATTGTACTGGGAGATGACTCTCTCACTGAAAGTATGGGCAAAGGAAGGATAGATCTTGATCATGGTCAGTTCAACAATGTGCTGTATGTCCCTGGTCTCTCCTCCAACCTCCTGTCAGTGTACCAGATGACCCACACTGGCTCTCCTAAGAAGGTCATATTCTCCCCTGATGAAGTTTAGATCACAGAGATCTCAAGTGGTAGAGTCATTGCAAAAGGAGTTGCAAATCATGCTCAAAAGGTATACATGTTCTCACACTTCCTACCTTACTCAAACCCCTCTTCTCTTCTTATCCATGCTAATGAAGCTAGCAAGCTATGGCATGAAAGATTTGGCCATCTAAATTACAAGTATCTATCGGATCTTAGTGAGAAAGAAATGGTCATAGGGTTTCCCAAGATAAAATTTTCCAAAGGAGTCTGCCAAGGTTGTATCCTAGGAAAACACCCAGAGCACAAATTTGAGAAAGCTAGTTATGAGAGAACCTCTGCACCCCTCGAGCTGAGTCACAATGATGTTGCTGGCCCATTCCCTCATATGTCCATGAGTCAGGCCAAATATGCATTGACCTTTATTGATGAATTTTCCAGGTATTGTTGGGTTCACTTCCTGAAACATAAGTCTGAATTTTGTGGCCTATTCAAAGTCTTTAAGGCTTTGGTTGAAAACCAGTCTGGAAGGAAACTCAAGGCCCTCAGATATGACAATGGTGGTGAGTATGTCAAGTCTGAGTTTATTAACTATTGTGTAGATGCAGGTATTCAGATGCAGCATTCTATCCCTTACACACCACAGCAAAATGGTGTTGCTGAGAGGAAGAACAGATCACTGAAGGAGATGGCAACATGCATGATGGAGGCCAAAACTTTGCCACCAAAGTACTGGGCCAAATCTATCAACTATGCAGCCTATATCCAGAATAGGGTTCCTCACAAACATCTTGATGGTATGACTCCTTTCGAAGCATGGAGTGGGCACAAGCCAGATGTGACCCATTTCAGGATTTTTGGCTCAAAGGCTTGGGCTAGGATTCCAACAGAGAAGAGGAAGGCTTTGCAGCCCCAAAGCCAAGAGTGTATTTTTGTGGGATAATATGAAGATTCAAAAGGGTACAAGTTGATAAAATTGATCACAAACAAATCCTTCAATGAAAGGTGTGTTCAGTTTGAAGAAGAACCCCTTGCAGCAGTGGAAGTTGGTGAAGCCTCTTCACCACCAAAACCTCAAGAAGTAAGTAAAGAGTTTGTTTAACATGATGATTCTGATTTGTCTGATGGATATGAGTTTATTGCAGAACCAAACAGCCCCACAAGGCCTAAATGGGAATCCAAGACACTACATGCAGCAGGAGAGCTAGCTGGGGATCCCAATGACCCAACGAGGACTAGATCTCAATTTGAGAGTGGTCTGTGCATGAAGGATCCTATGTTTGCTGAAAAATGATATTTGATGATGTATTCTGATCCTCAAACATATGAATAAGCAGTAGTAGATCCAATATGGCAAACATCCATGAGGGAGGAGTTCAACTCACTACAGAAGAGCAACACATGGGAGCTAGTGGATCTTCCTCCAGGAATAAAGTTAGTCCATTGTAAGTGGGTCTATAAGACCAAATTTGCTGCTGATGGTTCACCACTGAAGTACAAGGATATATTGGTGGCTAAATTCTACTTACATGTTCATGGAATCTATTACAATGAGACTTTTTCCCTAGTGGCAAAGATGGATTCCATCAGGCTAGCTCTAGCCATTGCAGCCTCAAGGAAATGGGAGGTACATCATATGGATGTAAAGTGTGCCTTATTGAATGGAGATCTCACTGAGAAGATATATATGCAGCAGCCTCAAGATTTTGCTACTAACCCTTCTCTTGTGTGCAGGTTGAGAAAGTCATTGTATGGGCTAAAGCAAGCCCCCAGGGCTTGGTATGCCAAGATAGATAGCTTCTTGCTATCTCTGAATTTTGTTCGATGCAAATCAGATCAAAATGTCTATTTGAAGTTAGTTAATGGTTCATTATAGATAATTTTGTTATATGTTGATGACCTCCTCATTACAGGAAGCTCACAGGCTGAGATTGCTTCCTTAAAAGGAGCTATGAACCAAGCCTTCTCCATGACAGATTTGGGGCTCTTAAGTCAATTTCTGGGGCTTGAGATCTCTCAATCCAAAGCTGGAATAAAGGTGCACCAGTCCAAGTATGCCTTGGATTTTCTGATCAAATTCAGAATGAAATATTGCAAAGCAAGCAAAACTCCTTTCCTTTCAGGATTGAAGCTGGAAGAAGATGATTCTCCACCGATGTTAAACAATACACTGTATAGGCAATTGATTGGATGTTTATTGTATCTGACACATAATTGACCTGATCTTTGTTATGTAGTAAGTGTGGCTTCTAGATTCATGGATCAACCTCATGAGATCCATTGGAAAGTAGCCAAAAGGATCCTTACCTTTGTTCAGGGAACAAGGACACATGGGATCTTCTATAAGGCAAAATCTGATCTTGATTTGATTGGATTTACTGACAATGATTGGGAAGGTGATAGCACAAATAGAAAGTCCACTTCAGGATATGTGTTCATGCTTTCAGAAGGGCCAATCAGCTGGTCAAGCAAGAAATAGAGTGCCATTGCACTCTCATCTATAGAAGTTGAGTACAGAGGAGTTGTTAATGCAGCAACTCAGTGTTTATGGTTGCAGGGTTTACTTGGAGAGTGTGGTTTCGAACCTGAGTACTCAACTACCATCTACTGTGATAAACATAGTACCATTCAAATCTGCAAAGATCCAGTTCAGAAGCAGAGAACCAGACACATTGAGATTCACATGCACTACATCAGAGAGCTTGTGCATGATGGCACCATTCACCTACTCTTCTGTTCATCTTCAGAACAAGTAGCTGATATCTTCACCAAAGAATTTTGTAAGAATACCTTCAGCAATCTCAAATCACTGCTGGGGATTGCTGATCATGCTGTAAAGGCATGAGTGGAGACAAGATTCTACAATTTTGTTTTACAGTCCATGTTTAAGGGAGGATTTTCCCAAGTTGGTTTTGCCTCTTTCCTTGGTTGTATGGACTTGCAGTATGTAAAAGGGTGACTAAGCCTTGTTGCTAGGCCCTATATTTTTGATATATTACTCATAAATTCAGGCTTAAGGGGGGGTGTTAGAATAATCAACCCATAGTTTACCCACTTAGACATTAATTCATTTATTTTTGTCTTATTTGCCTAGTTCATGTGTCCCACCTTGTGCAAGTTGCTAATTGCCTATCCATAGAGGTCAAAATTACCATATCTAACTCATGTAGTGCTTGGGAAATCCTTAGGAATCAAATCTACTTTATTCCTGGCATCTTATGGGCCTATCTGCTTTTTCTGCTTTACTGCCTGCTTTTTCAGTGTTTTAAGGCACATAGGAAAGCTAGACTAGGTGAGGTGAACTAGTTTTTTGTCCTCTTCATCCTCCAATCTTTTATCCATGCAAAAGCATGTATGAGCTGCCATTCCACCACTCTTTAGCTTTCCCATGCGCCCTTGCCAATTTGTGAGCTCCATGACAAATTTGGGATCAGCTTTTTACACCTATGGGGGATTTGCTTAATTATAGTAAGCCTGCTTTATGCTAGATTTGGATGCTTCCTCATGCATTCTATTTCTTCATGTATTCTATTTATTCAGTAGCCTATGTTATTATAGGGTTGGCTATTGTACACTCAGTTAATATAATTTTGTGTTACAGCTCCATATTCAGTCTCCATTGTTAGCAATTTTGCATGATCAATTGATAATTGTTGTGGGTAAAATTAATCTAATGCTGGCCTGAATTTCTACAGAATACTTAACTCAACAATTTCACTTTAGCTATCCCCTCATCAAATTCCTTGTGTTCCTGACTTTTCAGTTTGCAACAATCACAAGGTTCATTCACTTGGAAACATAATGAGTAGTGAGCCTCCTGCTCAATTTGATGGTATTTATAAGATTGACTACATCTTTGGGTCATTTTTGGAATTAAATGAGACACCAACCGATTTTTGTTTCTCAAGGAACATGGCCACAATTTTAGGGATTATGCTTTCTGCAACAACTAGAAAGTGAAATGCCAGTGTTTCCACTTGTCAACCAGCGTTCTACAACTGCTCATTCCTCCTACTAGGCTAATGAACACTCATTCAACAGTATCCCTTAGATATGTGTCTCTTCTATTTAATTATTAAAATAAATAATTCTTCAATTAGAGTCATCCTTGACCAACTTGGTGACAAAAATATTACAATAACTTTAACATAATGTTTTCTGAAATAAATAAAATATTTATTTTTCAGTTTTAGGTGTGTTTTGAGTAAAGTAACAAGGAGATATGTTGAAGATGTGAAGAAAAAAGTAGTTTTTTTCTCTTTTCCTAAAAAATTCATAAACATTATTTTATTATTTTAACTATAATTCGATTATTTTCATTAGGAGGCCCATTTTAGTCCTAAAACTTTCTTTAATATAGAAAATTCCTTGATACTTGGGCAGATCGCTATGTTTGGATAGGATTGTTTGGTCTGAAAGGATTAGTAAGCTAGACAAGTCTAGTTGGGTCTACTAGAGTGTAAGTTTTTGTAGTCTAATTCAAATTGATTAGGATATTTATCTAAAAGAATAACAAGAACAACAAGATGCATAATCTAGAGAAGATACACGAGACACAAATATTTTCCTTATAGAAAACCCCGCAAAATTCTTTAGAATAGTTCCATCACTAAGACAATAACCTAAGTATAAGAAGTATTTTCCAACTCTCTCTCTCTCCTCCTTGACCTTCTCTCTCTCCTCATGTGAAATTGAGTGAGTGAGTGTGTCTATAAATGAGGGAGGGTGCCTCCCTATTTATACCCTTCATGTGACTGAGCTTACAACTTGATTGGGACGACTTCTCCTAGAGGGACCTAATAATACATTTGATCATATTAGACTTGGGGACTACTACCCGACTTAAAATGGAGGGTTTATCTCAATGACCATAGACAATAATGACATCGCGAAAGGAGAGAAACGCGTCTCCAATGGGGGTACAAAACTGATAATATACATTCAAATATATTATAAATTTAGAAATACAACAACACTCCCTTTTAACTAGGAAGGTATTCTCTCGACACAGTTATCAACACATCTAGTCATGTCATCATCACAGATGTTGAAATATTGTAACTTCGAAGAATATTCTATATGTATCTTTTGTGGTCCCCAATGATCCTACCGGGAGAACCACTTGTATTATCTTGTACCCCGATGCTTCTAATCAGAAGAACTAATAAGAGTCATGAGGTTGTCCCCTCTATTTGTAAAGGTGGGTCATTAGCACCCCAGTGCGGTTACTTGATCCTACATGTGTAACTCGAGCCTACATGATTAACTCGAGCCTACATGTTAGATGAGTTAATTCAAGTGAACGGATGAATATAAATAGAGGTGTGGTGCTACTCATTTGAGACACACACACTCTCACTTGTGTAGCGCATTAGTGGAGAAGAGAAGTAGCTGGAGTAGGAGGAGGATCAGGCTTTGATCTCCTTGTTGGTTTTATCTTTTATCTTTTGGGGCATCTATATTGAGGAAGTTTTTGCTGGGTTTTTCCCTTTAGGGTTTTCCCAGGATAAATATTTGTGTTCTCCTTTTGTATGGTTGTGCTTGTCTATCTTTCAATGATCCTGTTTATATGCTTTTGTTATGAAATTGAAATGAAATACTAATGATCTAGCTTAGCATATGAAAATTTAACATGGTATCAGAGCCACCCTAAAAGAAGACATTGTGCAGCTAAAGAATCTAGGTCTTCTTATTTTTTTGGTATCTATCCATGATTGATCAGCAAAATAAGGCTAGACTGACTCTCCATTGAAGGGCGCATCTTTCTGTCGAAGCGGAATTTGATTCCGAGCATTTTTAGTTTTGGGGCAGAAAATTAGGGATTTCTATAGAAGAATAATTTTTGAGTGAGCCTAGAATAGGATTTTTCTCCTTATCAAAATCAAATTTTAGAGACCTAGATCAAGAAATTTGGTTGGGTGAAACTTTGATAAAGTCAAACTCTATTTTGACCCCAATCTGGAAAAACCCTAAATACTAAAACTACTAAGTTTTGGTAAATTTTCTATATCCTGATATTGGTGATGGATCAAGAGTTAAAAATTGCAGAGGCCAAAGATAAATTCCTTATTTACACTGTGTCCAAAATTCATCCTCATATTCACTATATTCTGGGAGATATTATCCCTCCAAGTTAGGGTTCCAGCCTCTTCCAGAATTCATCCCTAAACAGGACACCTGGGGATAATTGCTGTAGCGTGGGATACAGAGGTCCAAATGGAATTCCTAAAGATTCTCTAGAAATATCATGACATTTAATTTCTGTGGTCCGAATTTCCGAACGGGAAGATGAACCAGTGACATGTGGCATGCCGTACAACTTCACTTTTATGAACAGTCCTGTAACAGGTCACCTTGGGAAAATGATCATAAATCCCAGTTGGTAAAACCAATTCCAATGAAACCTATGGTGTTGGATCAGGGACCTACGATTTTACTTTAGTGTGAAATTTCAGATACAGAGGAGCATTAATTTCAGAGATATCATAGAAACAGTAACAAGCATTTCTGCAGAAGAAATTGGAAAACTAGGGCTTCCTGTTCCGGGAGCTTCCCTCCACTGTTTTCAGAAAAGGAGTACATTGGACAGCTCCATTTGAAGAGATCTATATTTCTATCCAATCAAATCTGAAATATTTGAAGTTTTTAAAATTATGGTTTCTCTGACAAATCCTAGATCAGTCAGCTCCGGAAGCAGGATGGACACCTCAAATCGGTAAGATCTAATATTTTGCTATTTGCATTTGAGGTTCTCATTTCAAAGTGATCTATCACATCAGATTGATGATAAGATTGGTGAAGTTGAAAACTTCCAAGCATGGAAGTATTTTATCTCTCTGAAGAAAATGAATTGGACACCTACATGAGTAGAGAGGTTCCAGTTCTAGAGGGAGATGAGCCTCAAAGCCTTACACAAGAAGAACTTGATCAAGGCCAAGAAGATCATTGTTGATTCAATCACGGATCAACTTGTACCACAAGTGTCTTCCCTAAAGACACCAAAGATGTCTGATTCCTTGATAAAGATATTTGAAGATAAGAACATTATTCAAAAGATGGATTTGAGAAAATAGTTGAAGAATGTGAAGATCCAGAATGCATAACATCTTGAAGCAGTAGAAGAAGAAGCAGAGAATGGCCTCCCATGATCATGGGATTCATTCATGTGAGGAATGTGTGCCAAAAGGAAGTGATTACTTTCAGTTGATTCTAGGAAGAATAAGAAGCTCGTCTCATAAGAAGAGAAGAAGAAAGATGGGAGCAAATTGAAGATCAAGCTCTCACCATTCAAAGAACATCCCTCAAGCAATGAGGAATATGAAGAACTCAATTCCTCACAAACCTCTTATCCATCTTATCATTTGGATAAGAACTGATGATTTCATGGATGAAGAAGATGATGAAGAAGAATGATCAAGACATTAGAGGAAATTTGGGGTCTAAACTGGGCCTTATAAGAAAACATGCCAAAATAAGTTTTTGTGAGTTGGAATTCAAGAACCAATAGAATTTCAATAAAATAAGTCAACCATAATGGTTGAATTGACATATTTGTCATTAAAAAAAACTACTTTTTTTGTTCGTATTTTCGACATATCTCATTGTGTTTTTACTCAAATTTCGATCGGGAGAGCTCGTTGGATGTGGAATTTGATTCCGTATCCAACGAGTACCCACACTGCATGATTTTGATGGACCCTGCTACCCCCAAAAACAATAAATACCTAAAAAAATGTGATGATGATGTCATCATCACATTTTTTCAACTATTTCTTGTTTTTGGGGTAGCGGGGTCCATCAAAAGCATGCAGTGTGGGTACTCGTTGGATGCGGAATCAAATTCTACATCCAACGAGCTCTCCCAATCGAAATTTGAGTAAAAACACAGGGAGATATGTCGAAAATACGAACACAAAAAGTAGTTTTTTTCTTTCTTCCTCCAAAATTAATCAATATTATTTTATTATTTTAACTATTATTTTATTATTTTTCTTAGGAGGCCCATTTTAGACCCCAAAATTCCTCTAATGAAGGATTCTACCCATGAAACAAACAAAAGATAAGTATTCAATTGTCATTTAATGATATTGTTTTGTTATGCATTTGATTATATTTAGTTGATGTGTTGTTTGCATGCATGTGATGGGTAAGTAGCTCATGGTTCTATACAAATGTCCATTGTTACTTATCTAGAATGAAACCTATTTGCTGAAATATTGGATTAGTGCACAATCTCAATGATGTCATGGTAGAGATGGAAGGCATATAGAAAGTTTCTGTGAGATATGGATGAATGTTGTATTGGCTAAATAGTTGCATGATGCATAAGAATTTGTCATTATGCATATGTAGTTCTAACCATGCAACTGGTGCATTTGAATTGTAGGAAAGGTCCTGTACAACCTCCTAAAAGAAAAGAAGGATGAGACTTGTTCCGAAGAACAAGTGATGACAATTCAATAAACATGAATCTGAAGCTCCCAGGGTCAGAGACACCATGATGAAAGAAAGAGCTTCAAAGAGCGGTAGATCCACCTCAAAGGATGAAGACCACCATGGGTATGAGAAATAACTCAAGATGAAGAAAAAAATGCTATGAAAGAAGCTATGATCAAAGAATAACAATTGATTATGGGGAATGATGTATATGATATGATTTTGAGACATAAAGGGAAGTACATAGTATCTTCCATATGGATCTGCAAGAACAAGTGTACAAAGCAAGAATCGTGATTTTCCTCAGAAAGAATAGACTATGACATGACATACTCTATTGACCAGTATATATCAAGCATAGAATCACCTATACAGAATGAAGAAGGAAGATAATACTCCACTTTAGGGGGAGTGACTACAGAAGATATCTGAGTTCGACATGGTACGACATGATGGACAACCTCTTGATGGATCGAGACTTTACCAAGAGTAAAGTGGGTTCCAACCTTCAAAGTTGAATGCAGAAAACTAGGATATGTTGATGATCTGACAAGATGAACTCATGGAAGATGTTATGATGATGTTTGGGATATAGTACTCAAACCAGAAAGCAAGCATGTGGTATCGTACAAATGAATTTACAAGATAAAACATGTCACTAATAGAAGTAAGGAAATACTTGTGGCTAGACGTTTCTATAAGAAAGAGGGAATTAATTTTGAAGAGACACTTACTCCAGGAAGCAAGGTACACTTCCTTCATAACTATGATGGAAGTTACTTCCATGATGAAGTAAAGACAATCCTTCCTTAATGGTATGATTGGGGAAGAGTTTTACATCAAAAGGATTTGAAGTTAAAGATAGATGGACTCATATATGTAAGTTAAAGAAGGGCCTCTATGGCATGAAGCAAGCTCCCAGAGCTTGGTATGGCAGTTTCCTGTCAATTATGGGTTTTACCAAGAGTAAAGCTGATCCTAACCTTTATCTAAAGGTTGTAGAAGATGAACCTATCATCTTGTTATTATATGTGGATGACTTATTCTTGACAGGGAAGGAGAAACAGATCATGGAAAGCAAGAAGAAATTAGCAGAAGAATTTGAGATGAAAGACCTTGGGTTAATGCACTATTTCCTAGGTCTGGAAATATGACAAATTTCAGAAGAAATATTTCTCAACCAGGGAAAGTATGCGGTAGAGATATTGAAGAGATTAAATATGTTGGAATGAAAATCCATGGCCACACCCATGGACTCCAACCTAAAACTATTAGATGATGAATCGTCAGAGTTAGTAGATGCGACTCATTACAGACAGATCATTGGGTCATTGATGTACTTAACAAATACCAGACCAGACATTTTTTTTGCTGTGAATACCTTAAGTCAATATCTTGTTCAACCAAGATGGGTTCACCTAGTAGCTACAAAACATGTGATGAGATATCTGAAAGGGACTATAGACCTTGGTCTATACTATGATGGTAGCCATGACTATAGATTGTATGGCTATATAGATGCAGATTAGGTTGGAAGTATCTCAAACAGGAAAAGCACATCAGGTAGATGCTTTTGTTTTGGGTCTTCTATGAGTTCATGGTTTAGTAGGAAACAGTCCAATGTTTCTCTTAGAACAACAAAAGCAGAATACATAGCAGATTGCTCTGCTAAGTTGTGAATCCATATGGCTTCAGAAGCTGATATCAGGTCTCCTTGACCTGATTATGGATACTACATTGATTCTATGTGATAACGAGAGTTGTGATAACAGAGAACCCTATGTTTTGTCGTAACACATAGAAATCCGATATTTCTACATACAAGATAAAGATGCAAATGATGATGTTTTAGTATTCCCATACTGAAGATATAGATGATGCTTTTAGTATTCACATACTAGAGATACAGATGGTGATAGTTCAGTATTCACATACTGAAGATGTAGATGATGATGGTTTAGATGGTGATGTCCTGACGAATCCTCTATCCCGAGTAAAGTTTGAACACTTTTGAGACAAGCTTGGTGTGGTTTGGAAAGACCTTCCTTGAAAGGGGGAGTAGTGATGTTGCAATGGGATTGTATCATCTTGGGACATATGTCCAGAAGTGATCCAGAAGTAGTGCATTAGTGGAGAAGAGAAGTAGCTAGAGAAGGAGGAGGATTGGGATTTGATCTCCTTGTTGGTTTTATCTTTTATCTTTTGGGGCATCTATATTGAGGAAGCTTTTGCAGGGTTTTTCCCAGGATAAATATTTGTGTTCTCCTTTTGTATGGTTGTGCTTGTCTATCTTTCAATGATCCTGTTTATATGCTTTTGTTATGAAATCGAAATGAAATACTAATGATCTAGCTTAGCATATGAAAATTTAACAACAGAGTCATCATTATAGTTACTTCCATAGTCTTCATTTAGGATCATTGAATAGTGACACTTATCCATCTATCCATCGTAGGAAGTTTCTATAGAGACAACCATGTTTCTTGTTGGGTGTATGTCTAGTCCTCATCTAGGTATTCATCATATCCACAAATAATCCATCATGTTGGTAACCTAGGAAACTTCATTACATTTCCACTGCAATCACCTGCATCTCCTATTGTCATCTCATCGTATTTGAATCATCTCATCATATCTGCATCATATTGTCATCGTACATAGAGCACAACCTAGATGCATATCATTGACTACCTAGGTTCTACTAACATAGGAGCACACCGAGACTCATTATGTCACCAAGACAACCTGTGTCTACCACTATGCGAAAATCACCTAGGAGCACATCAAGTGCATTATGTCTCTCCATGGTCAACCTGCATTCTACAAACATATGAGCACAAAATGACCCATTACACCACCGATACAACCTGTGTCTACCACTATGTGAGAACCTACTAGGTGCATACCAAGTTCCTTGTGACCTCTCATCATATCCAACATGGGACCACATAAGGACTGATTACATCCAAGGACAACTTGCGTACCATGCCAAGACTGGTTACATCCAACGATAACCTCAAGCACTGGTTACATATAAGTAAAAGCTACGTACCACACCAAGAATGATTACATTCAAATACAACCTTCCAGGACTCATTACATCTAAGGAAAACCTACGTACCACGCCAAGACTAATTACATCCAAAGATGACCTGATATGACTGATTACATCTTGGGACAACCTGCATACTACAACATGGCTGATTACATTCGAGTACAATTTGTATACCTTCCCATGTGAGATCTTGTATTGACACATCTATGTGTTTTGATATTCTCATCATCTCCAACATGGGAGTACATTAGGACTCATTACATCACAAAGACAACCTCATCTCTGACCATATGAGAACTTGTCACTCCCTCTTTATAGGGACCTTGATCTAGAGAACACCAAGTCTCTCTCTAAAGTATTCAAATTCAATATGGCTAGTAACTCAGTCAACACATTCACTATATTCTCGTTTATCGCCACGTCCAACTAGCTAAACAAGTTGTAACATATTATACTTTGGTTGTACTTAGCACCACGTAGGACTGCTTCCTACTAAAGCAGGAGATCATACTAGATCCCAAACTGAAGCATCATCCTAAAGCACTCTTCTTATCAGTGGTGTTGCCTTCCCAATCCAAATCAACATAACCATGCAATTTAATGTTTTGGTTTTCATCATACTTGAGCCCGTAATCAACTATACCCATATGGTACCTCAATACATTCTTTGCAACAATCCAGTGAACATGTCTCAAATCTGTCATGAACTAGCTTAGGGTGTTCATAACATAGAATATGTATCATATCATATCCGCAAGGTGTATCAATGAACCAATCATCTGACAATACAACGTGGCATCAATTTTCTCTATTGAAGCATCACACAATAGCTTCAAGTCTAATTCCATAGGTGTGGAAGTCGCCTTGCAGTCCAACATTCCAAATCTTCAGAGTCTTTACTGCATACTTTCCTTGATTAAGGAATATTCCATCCAGACTCTTACACAGCTCCATTCCTAATAAATAGTGTAGCATTCCCAGGTATTTCATCTCAAACTCAGTGGAAAGCTTCCTTTTTGCATCTATAATGATTTGGTTGTCTTTTGTCAAAAATAGGTCATCAACATATATTAAGAGCATCATCAGTCTTTCGCCTTCAACCTTGAAGTAAAGGTTGGAATGCACTTTACTCTTGTAAATCCTAAGGTCATTATAAAGCTATCCATCCTATTGTACCATGTCATGGATGCATGTTTCAATCCGTACAAGGATTTCTTCAATTTTCACACATTTTTCTTCCTACCATGTGTCTCAAATCCAAGTGGCTGCTCCATGTACACTTCCTCTTCAACTACACCATTCAAGAATGTTGTATTGCGTCCATATGGTGTACCTTCCATTTCATCACCACAACGAATGCAAGTATAGATCTGATGGAAGTGTATATTTCTGCGGGTACAAATGTCTCCTTGTAGTCTATTCCTTCTTTATGGGAGAATCCATGTGCCACAAATATTTCCTTGTGTTTTTCAATGCTACCATCTGCGAGATTCTTGATCTTGTAGATCCACTTCGAAGTCACGACAGAATTCCCTTTCGATCTCAAATCTATCTCCCATACATCATTCTTCATAATGAACTGGTATTCCTCGATCATGGAATCCTTCTATTCTTTATTTTTTGCATCCTCTTTGTAGTTGGAAGGATCTTTGTCAATGGTGTCACATAGTAGAGTCACATAGATGTTGTATGGTTTAGGTATTTTCCTTTCTCTATGCATCCCATATGGAGCACCATAGATTTTTGCATATTTTATTAACTCTCATGCCCATGCTGGTTTTCTCTTGTGGGAGTTCTTCTCATGAAGTGGTTCTACACGATCTTTTGGTTTTACCATGTTGTGATCTTCAGGATATTCTGTAATTTTTCCGTCTATTTCCATGTCTCGGAATCTTGTTCCTTCAGATTCTTTGACTTCTACAATAGGTAGTTTTTTGGATCTGCATTATGTTGAGTCTTCACCATCACTAGAACAAGTCTCACCCTTATTTTATTGTAGGTGATCATACACAATACTTCCTACAAGTCAAATTTTGTTGCATGATTATAAACATTTCAGAGTTTCCAAAACATATTAATAGTGACAAATTCTAATGCATAAATATATATGTCACATATTCATGCAACTATTTCAACTAATACAACATTCATACATATCCCATCTACATACGGTAACTTTGTATAATCCTTCCATCTCTACCATAACATTAATAAGGGTGTACACTACTCCCAATATATCAGAAAAGAGGTTTCATTCTAGATAAGTAGCAATCAAATGTTGTACAACACCATAGGATACTTACCCATCACATATAATTCAGGAGTATACTGTTCATAAATGCAAACACTCAAACATGCATAATACATCAACTAAAAATAAATATGTGCATAAATAAACAGTATCATATGACAGTTCAAATGCTTATATTTTTTTGTTTGGTGGGTGGAATCCCTCTTGATCCTTATCTCCTTGCAAGAATAATTGGAGCCTCTAACAATGTGTTCTACTTAATCATCTAATTCTGGGAACCTATGTTTGTATTTCTGGAAATCCTAAAACTAATTTTTCTTGCAATCAATAGTTCTCTATAGTGCACGTGTGCAAGCCTTATGTGCCATAGTTCACTTGGTTCGATGGATTCATGAATCAATGCATGTTCAAGTTGTATTTTCAACTTGTATAAGCCTCTCTCTTTCTCTCCAATCACTGTTGCATCATCTATTGTCTTTCATTTTGGATACATTAAAACTTAGCCATCAACGAATGAAAACCTTATTCCTTTTTTCATCTAGTGTAGAGATGGAGAGAAGACTCTTCTTCAATCCTAGAACATATAGCACATCTTTCATATTCAAATATTTCCCAGAGGCTATCTTGTAGGAAGATTCTCCACTTCCTTTTATGGGGTATTTATAAACATCCCCAAGTTTCACTTTGTGATCTAACTCATTCTCAGACATATTTGTAAAACATTCTTTGTATCTCATCATATGTTTGGATGCCCCACTATCTACAATCTAATCATTGCTTCCATGTGAGATAGTTCCCATGAGTCTGAAATAAGAAAATATTCTTCAGAACTTGAAGAATCAATTTCTACTTTTAGTGTCTTTATTGTTGGTTCATCATCTTTAGCGGTGTGAGCATGATGTTTCTTCTTATTTGACTTCTTCTTGAACAGGCCTATTTTTATAGCACAATCTTTGGAGTAATGTCCCTTCTCATCACAAGTGTAGCATCGACTGTTGGAAATATATTTTCTGAATTTTTTTTTTCTCTTGTGATGATGGTATTCCCTTTAGTTGTGATGGTGATCCTCCTTCTTTATATGATATCTTCTAGTGTGAACTATGAGAGCTTGATCTTGAGTTTATCCCATATTCTCTTCTCTTGTTATGAGCTGAGCTTCTTCTTGTGTGCACTCTTCCTAGAGTCTACTGAAATTGATCAACCTTTTTTTGGCACATATTCCTTGAATGAATGAATCCAATGATCTAGGGATACCATTCAAGGTGTCTATAACACTCTCTCCTACTACATTCTCTTCAAACTATTCAAGTTATTCCTTTATTTGACCAACCCTTGTGAAATAGGATTGCATGGTCTCTGATTTTTGTATCTTCACATTCTTCAACTGGTTCCTCAATATCATCTTCTGGTTTATGGTCTTTCCTCTGATTTTTTTTTTCAAAGCATCAAACACTTCCTTCGGTGTCTTCAGGGATGATACACGGGGGATGAGATGATCCTTAATAGAATCTACAATGATTCTCTTAGACTTAACCATGTTCTTCTTATGGATATACTTAGCCTCATTTACCTCTCGTTCTTGAAATTACTTGTTGATATACTGATCCAAATCATTTTTATAGGATCAGGGAGATCTTGTACTTCCATGCTTAGAAGTCATTACCCCCCACAAGTTTATCCTCAAGCTGGGTATGATGCATAATTTTTAAATGAGAACCTCAAATGGAAATAACAGATAATTAGATCTTACCGATTTGAGGTGTCTAACCTCATTCTGGAGCTAGCTGGCCTAGGTTTTGTTAGAGAAACTGTAATTTTCTAAATTTCGAGTTTTGGAATTCTGTTTGGATAGAAATATGTGCATCCTTGAGGCTAGCTACTCAGTAAGGTTCTTTTCTGAAATCTCAGGTGGGAAGCCTCCAAAACGTGATGCCCTAGTTCTTCTTGACATTAGTGTCTAGGTAAAATATGAAACTTATTCAAATTTGATTTCGCTTCCACCAAAATATGTGCCCTCTTAGGGAAAATTAGCGTAGCCCTCTTTTCTCAATGATCTATGGAGAGAATACCTTCAACTAGGAATCCCTAGTTTTTGTTGCTGCATAGTTCCTTCTTTCAAAGAGACTCTAGTACCATGTTAGTTTTTCTAATCTAATTGAAATTGATTAGTGTCTGTATTTGAATGAATAACAAGAAAAGCAAGATGCATAAGATAGAGAAGATACACAAGACACATAGATTTTCCTTGAGGAAACCATAAAGGAGAAACCCCGCAAAATTCCTCAGAATAGTTTCACCACTAAGACAATAAACCATGTATAAGAAGTATTTTACATCTCTCTCTCTCTCTCTCTCTCTCTCTCTCTCTCTCTCTCTCTCTCTCTCTCCTCCTTGACCTTCTTTCTCTCCTCATGCGAACTTGATTGAGTGAGTGTGTATATAAATGAGGGATTGTTCCTACCTATTTATACCCTTCATGTGAATGACCTTACAATTTGACTGGGCTAACTTATTACCCTCACTAGGCCAACTTCTCCTAGAGGGACCTAAAAATACATTTTATTATATTTGACTTGGGGACTACTTCCTTGACTTACAACATAGCATTTAGCTCAATAACCATAGACAATAATGACTTCTAGAAAGCAGGGAAACACATCTCCAATGGGGGTCCAACAATATACAATGATAGTATACATCAAAATATCTTCAAAAAAAATACAACAACATAGAGTTCCCACCATAGTGATCCTACCTATGTCCACCATGTTCCAACATTCATTTGTTGATGATGATGATGTTCCAATATCCACATGTTGATGGTGTTCCATAATTCATTTGAAGTTGCTGATGATGTTGCAATATTCACATGTTGATGGTGTTCCATCATTAATTTGTTGATGATAACAATGTTCCAAAATTCACATGTTGATGGTGTTCCAGCATTAATTTGTTGCTGCTGATGATGCTCCAACATTCACATGTTGATGGTGTTCCATCATTCATTTGTTGTTGTTGATGATGTTCTAGTATTCACTTGTTGATGGTGCTCCAACATTCATTTGTTGATGATTATGATGTTCCAACATTCATTTTTTGTTGTTGATGATGTTCCAACATTCACATGCTAATGATGTTTCAACATTCATTTGTTGATGATTATGATGTTGATTATTTTCCAACATTTACTTATTGATGGTGCGAATGATGTTCCATCATTTATATGATTGTGATGTTGCTACTATATTTATATACTGATGATGATGTTGTTCTAGTATTTACATACTGATGATGATGTTGTTCTACTATCTACATACTGATGTTGTTGCAGGTGATGATGTTCCAATATTCACATACTGGCGATGCTTCAAATGATGATGATGTTCCAATATTCACATAATGATGACATTCCAGTATTCACATAATGGCGGTGTTCTAGATGATGATCTCCTAGTACTCACATAATGATTATGATCATGATGTTCTGTGAAGTCGATATTCCATGATGATGATTCTCTGAGACATTTCACGATGATGTTTGTGACAATGATACTTGATGTTGTTGTTCTAGACACATGATTTTGTTGTTATTTCAAAAATTCCTATGAAATATAGAATCACCAATTAGTTGTATAGTAGCTCTATGTTTTGAGGACCCCAAGTATTGGGTTAGCCGTAGTATTTTCCCACGGCATTTCCCCTATAAAAGAAAAGCATTGTAATATGGCCGTGTATAGTATTATATTGTATTTTAATGTAAATAATCTCTATGATTATGTGAGAGAGGCTGTGAGAGTGTGAAGAGGAAGTGCAACAGAGTTGCTGCAGGTTGTATCCATTCATCTTTATAGATGCTAATAAAAGGACTAGATATTTTTGTGTGTACGTAGCCCATCTCTTGGGTGAACCACGTTATCTCTGTGTCTCTCTGTAATGTGTTAAATGTGTTTCTTTGCATCTTGTTTAATTGTTTAACTGTATATATTTTATTTCTTTGTGGTCCTATTTCTAACAATTGGTATCCGATCCAAAAAGGTCTATTTGGATGGTAAACTTGTAGGAAAGAAGGGTTCCTAGTTCGAGTGGGAGCAATGGAAGAAGAGGGAAAGTTTAGGGTCAAGAAATTTAATAGCCAAAACTATCAGTTATGGAAGATGAAAATGGAGGACTATCTGTACCATAAGGATCTGTACCTGCCATTGGGTAGAAAAGAAAAAACGTTGGTGACTATGAAGGATGAAGAATGGAAGGTTCTTGACAGAAAGGAACCAAGAACAATATGGTTGTGCTTGGTTTCATTGGTGGCTTTCAATATTTTGAAAGAAACAACAATAGAGGGTGTGATGAGCGCATTTGCGAAACTCTACAAAAAAACCTCTGCTTCCAACAAGGTATTTTTAATGAATCATTTATTTAATATGAATATGTCAGAAGGTGGATTTGTTGCTGACCATTTAAATGAGTTTAATACACTTATGACTCAGTTAAGTTCTGTAAATGTGAACTTTGATGATGAGATTAGGGCTCTTCTAATCTTGTGCTCATTGCCAGAAAGATGAAATAGATTGGTCATGGCTGTAAGTAACTATGTCCCTAGTTCAAACACTCTTTAGTTTGATAATGTTGTTTGTGTTATTATCATGTTATTATTAGAAAGGAAATGCAAAGAAAAAGAATAGGTGAGACATCAGGTAATGCATTGACCATGGAGAGTAGAGGGAGACAAAAGGTGAGAGGAAGGAGCCTAGGAAATTGCAGCAAGTATTAAAAGAGCAAATGCAAGTCTAGATTTGAAAAAATAGAGTGTTGGAACTATGGTAAGAATGAACATTTGAAGAAAGGCTGTAGAGCACCAAAGAAGAAAGGTGAGAGGAAATAAGAGACTACTTAGGAATCAAATATAGAAGGTGATGTGTTACAAGATGCTTTGATTCTTGCATTAGATAATACTAGCGATTACTAGGTAGTAGATCTGGGGGCTTCATGTCATGCTACACTCCATAGGAAATTCTTTCATGATTATGTTGAAGGTGATTTTTGACATGTTTTATTGAGGGATGATGAACCATGTAAACTTGTTGGAAAGGGTAAGGTACGGATTAAGTTACATAATGGAAGTGAATGGATGCTAAAAGTTGTAAGGAACATTCCTTCTATGAAAAGAAATATGATCTCAATAGGGAAGTTGGGAGACAATGGTTGTTTGTCTACGTTTGGAGAAACATGGTGGAAGATCAATAAAGGATTAGTGGTAATAAAAAAAGGAGATAGGGTAGGTACATTATATTTGTTTCCTCATAATATTGATTATTCTATCTCTGTACCTTCCACAAAAATAGGTGTGGCATCGTGGCATCATAGGTTTGGCCACATGAGTGAGAAGGGGATGCATATTCTCCACTCAAGGAAACTACTTCCAGATTTGAAGCAGGTAAGTTTGGAATTCTGTGAGAACTATGTTTATGGAAAATACAAGAGAGTTAGATTTCTCAAGGTTGGGAAATGAAAAAAGAGTGAAAAGTTAGAGCTTCTCCATATAGATGTATGGGGACCAGCTCAAGTACAATCTCTTGGTGGCTCTCATTGTTATGTTACTTTGATTGATGATGCAACTAGAAAAACTTGGGATTATTGCATTATAAAGAAATATGATGTGTTTGATACTTTTAAGAAGTGGAAAGATTTGGCTGAGAATGAGATAGAAAAAAGGTTGAAATGTCTCAGATTTGAAAATGGAGGTGAATACTGTAGCAAGGGGTTTGATAGTTACTGTTCACACAATGGGATTCATAGAGAGAAGATAGTCCCTAGAAAACCACAAGAAAATGGTATGTTAGAAAGGATGAACAAAACGATCATGGAACGTGCATGGTGTATAAGATTGCATGCATGGTTTCCCTTATAGTTTTGGGATGATGCTATAAACAATGTTGTTTATTTAATAAACAGAGGGCCTTCAAGCACTTTGGATGGTGGGATTCTAGAGGAGGCATGGATAGATAAATAGGTAAAATACTCATTTATGAGAACTTTTGGTTGTGAAGCATTTGTACATATTGATAAAGATGATAGAAGAAATCTTGAATATAAATCCAATAAATGTACCTTTATTAGATACGGGGTTGATGATTTTGGTTATCACTTATGGGATTTTGAAAATCACAAAATCATTAGGATTAGAGATGTAATATTCAATGAAAAGGTTATATACAAAGATCAATTGCAGGGAAATAAAGTGGAAAAGAAAAACACAGAGTACATGGCGCTTGATGAAATCAAAGAAAATGAAGTTCCAAAGGCACCAGAAAATCAAGAAATGCAGCAGGTACTTGAAACTCTTGCAATTCTAAGAAAATCTACCAGGTTAAGTAGACCCCCTTAACAATTCTCTCCTTCACTATATTATTTATTGATGACTGATTCTAGTGAACCAGAATGTTATGAAGAGGCAATGCAAGTAGAAGATAGAAAGAAGTGGGGGTAAGACATGAATGAGGAGATGGACTAATTGGTAAGAAACCAGACTTAGTATTTGGTTCAGTTGCCTGCAGAAAAAAAGGCCATTGCATAATAAATGGGTTTATAGGTTGAAGGAAGAAGATGGAGGCAAGAAGCAGTATAATGATAGAATTGTTGTAAATGGGTTTGCACAAAATAAAGGTATATATTTTGATGAAATATTTTCTCATGTTGTTAAAATGAATTCAATTATAACTATTTTAAGTATGGTGGTGGTAGAAGATTTGCATCTTGAACAATTAGATGTAAAAAAAGCCTTTCTCCATGGGGATTTGGAGGAAGATATTTATATGCAGCAGCCACAGGGGTATGAGGTCAAAGGGAAGGAGAATTTTGTTTATAGGTTGAAGAAGAGCTTGTATGGAATGAAGTAAGCTCCAAGGTAGTGGTATTTAAAATTTGATAAGTTTATGACAAAAACGGTTTTGGTAGATGTTATTCTAACCATTGTGTTTATTTCAAGAGGCTAGATAACAGAAGATATATTATCTTGTTATTGTATGTGGATGACATGCTTGTTGTAGGGTCTAACATGCAGGATATAAATGAGCTCAAAAGAAAACTAGCTAAATCATTTGTGATGAAGGATTTGGGTGATGCAAAGCAAGTCCTTGGTATGAGAATAACTAGAGACATGAAAAATCACAAATTGGCATTGTCTCAAGATGAGTACATAAAAAAGGTGCTAAAGTGGTTTAGAATGAAGATTGAAAAACCAGTCAGTACACCTTTAGCTAGAAATTTCAAACTAAGTAAGGAGATGTGTGCAGAGACACAGGAAGAGATAGATTATATGTCTAGGATTCCATATTCATCAGCAGTTGGAAGCTTGATGTATGCCATGGTGTGCACAAGACCAGATATTGCACATGCATTGGGAGTTGTGAGCAGGTATATGAATAATCCAAGTAAAGAGCATTGTAAATAAGTATAGTGGATTCTCAGGTATTTGAGAGGTACCACTTTTCATGCATTATGTTTTAAAGGATCAGACATTGTTCTATAGGGACATGTTGATGCAGATATGGCTGGTGATAAAGACAGTAGGAGGAGCACCACTGAGTATGTGTTTACTATGGGTGGAACAACGGTAATTTGTATTTCAAAATTGCAATAGGTTGTTGCACTTTCAACAACGAAATCATAGTATGTTGCTTCTACAGAGGCTAGTAAGGAGATGATTTGGTTGTAGAGGTTCATGGAGGAATTTGGTAAGAAGCAGGAGAATAGCAGGTTGTACAGTGACAGCCAAAGTTCCATTCATCTTGCAAAGAACTCATCCTTTCATTTGAAAAATAAACCTATATAGCTCAAGCACCACTTCATAAGGTTTGTTCTAGATGAATAAATGTTAAAACTGGAAAGGATACATACTCGCTAGAATCCTGCAGACATGTTGAAAAAGGGAGTAACTAGAGAGAAACTAAGTTCCTACTCGGTTTATTTTGTCCTTCAAGCATGAAGGTGAAAATAAGAAATTAGCCAAGTCCAAGGTCTAGAGCATAGTCCAACAAGTGCAACAGTGATGGATTTGTTGTGATCAGTCCTCAAGTGGGATATTGTTGGTTATGGAGCATGATATTCCATATTCATAGATTTTATTCAGTCGTGTTTGTACCCCAGGTTTACTATACACTCGTTCCCCAACTTTGGGGTTTCGGACCCATGGTATTGGGTTAACTGTAGTATTTTCCTATGGTATTTCCCCTATAAAAGAAAATGATTGTAATATTCTTGTGTATGGTATTGTATTGTATTGTATTGTATTATACACAATCTATGTGATTGTGTGAGTGAGACTGTGAGAGTGTGAAGAGGAAGTGCAACAGAGTTGTTGCAGGTTGTATCCCTTCATCTTTCTGGATGTTAATAAAAGGACTGACAATTTTTGTGTGGACGTAGCCCATCTCTTGGGTGAACCACGTTATATCTGTGTCTCTCTGTAATGTGTTAAATGTGTTCTTTGCATCTTGTTTAATGATTTAACTGTATATCCATTATTTCTCTATGGTCCAATTTCTAACATTCTGTTGTCGCTAATGTTGTAGAATACCTTCCTTATAAAGAGGAAGTATTAAAGAAATATAATACCTTCCTCCAGCGACTCAAGCGAATCCAAAACGCGAAAGTCCAGGAGGCTCCGTTTCAAAAGCTATGGACAGAGATTCAAGAATGGGCATTCGAAGGCCGACGGATGACCCCGCAGGCTGAGAAAGTGAGGCATAGCACCATCTATTCCTATGCAAACGCACCTATCATGGCCAGCTTCACTGGTACAAAGGAAGCCGCGGTCAAATTCATCATCAGTCGTTACCACAACGGCCGATTTTACTTTGACCGACCAGTCGACATTAATGGAGATGTTATCTCCCGGCTGACTGGTCTTTCAAATCAGGGTG
>LPNX010336354.1:12364-27194 GCA_001517045.1 Pseudotsuga menziesii | reverse complement strand
CAACTGGAGCTCGACCATACCTCCGTATGGTCGTCAAGCACTCAGGACTCCAATGCGAGGGACCTCGACTACTACCCCACAGTCGAGCAGATCTTTCGGGAGTTGTCTCGGCAGACAAAAACCAAAATCCAAATCCCGGAGGCTGCAACACAGGTCGACTTCTCTATAGTCGAACCTCTGACCGACCAGGAGAAGGAAGAAGATTATGAGCTGCACTTGTACATTAGTACCTTTGTGACAGAAGATACTCCAAGTGGCACTCCTGGTCAGGTGCACTTAATAGTGAAGCACCCGACTGCACCAGTCGTGGACCCGCCGACCGAGCAACACCAGACACCACCACCAGCACAACAACCAGTACAACAAACAGCTCCCCCGGCTACTCAGACAGTCGACCCTGCTCAGACCCCGACTGGAGAAGTCGAGGAAGACAACCCTGAGTATACTGTGTCTAAGAGCATTCTCAAGAAGCTGGCAAAGGAGATCGCCACAGCCAGGAGGAACATCAAACTGCAAAAATGACAGCAAGGCAAAGGTAAGCGCAAGCTGGTCCTTGCTGACTCCACAAATGATGAAGATGAACTGGCAACCTCAGCACTTGATATTGTCGAGGATGCCAGAGCAAATAAAGTAACTGTTGAAACCCAGTTTCAACGGTTTGTCGAAGCAGGAGCGCCCGAAGGTCAGCCGAAGAAGGCCAAAACAACCCCACTATCTGAAGATGTGGTCGACCTGGTGACGACTCCTCCCCATCCATCTCCGACTAAAATAGTCGAGGAGCAAGCACCAGTACAGCAGACCGACATGTACTCAGGGCCAGGGCCAGCACAGACACTGAACTCAAAGCTTTCTTTGCAACGCTGCCTACACTATTCTAGTCAGCCCAAACAATAAAGACGACAACACCCTTGAAAGCCAGCAGCAAGGTGTACGCCCAGCAAACAACAGTATTTACAAGGACACCTGAAGGTGGTGAAGTATCAGGCATTGAACAGACCTTCACCGACTACCAAGTCCCACTGGAAGAAGACACAATCTCTTCCGACCAAAGTCCCCAACACCATTCTCCATCACCACCAGGGTCAGGCCACCCTTCCTCCCCACTCCCAACACCCCCACCACCATCATCTCCACCACCTCCACCACCACCTGATTCACAGCCGAGACCACCATCATCACCACTGCCGGAGGTGAACATACCACCTCCCCAGACTGAACAATCCCCAACTACTGAACCCAACCCTCTGACACACACGCCTTTGACCTCAGGTCCACCTTCCACTTCTGCAGGTCCTCCCGACAAACCAACAGAGCAAGCAAAGGAACCAACAGAACCTCTTCCTCGACCTGATCAGCTAAGGATCAGCTTACGGGATGTAAGCTCGTTGTCCGACTCAGAGGTTGGCCAGCTACTGAACAACCTAGCAACAGAGTCGAAGAGGAGGACAACCCGACTAAGGACACAGCTCAAAGATAAGGAGACCGAAGAAGTCGAGTTTCTCGACAAGTGCAGGTCTCTTGTACAGACTGTTACCCCAGGACCTGTCGAAGCTGCTACCGACCGACCACTGGACAGAGCCTATCAGCTGTTTGAAGGGTTGGTGTCGACCATCCAGATCCGCCTCCACGAGACTAAGGCCGGGCAAAAAGAAGAAACTGTCCGACTGCTCCTGACTCAACACACAGCATTCTCGGAGGCTCACAAACTTCTCCAAGACCACATGGAGGAATCCATTGTAACCAAAGAAGTACTCCGAGAATTGCCTACTCATTATGGGCAGGTATATAGTCAGACAAGGCAGACCAGACAAGGCATTCAGGCCTTGGAAAGAAGGAAGTCGACTGAGACAGAACTGCGGCAGACAATCGAGGATCAAATAGTGATGGAAAGCAATAAGCTGCAGCAGTTGGAACGTGAGGCACACCAGTGGGTTCAGCACGCACTTCCCAACTTGGAGAAAGTCGACAACATCTTCCCGCAGATGAAAAGACTCCTTGAGACGGCGGAAGAACACAATCAGCTGCTGGGCCCCAACATGGAAAATATTGCAGAAATGGCCATGGCAGAGAAGATGTCGGTACTCTCAAATCTCACTACTCTGACCATCGACATTCAGAAAGCCTTGCAGACATGGACGGATTTTCAACATCAGCTTGCCATCACAGCACCAGCCATAATCGAATTCTGTGTACAAAGAAGACCAACTATTCGGTTGCACAGCCCACCTCAGTAGCAGTTTCTCTCTTGCCGATCTAATTCTGGGCATACTAATCTATTTTGTGTTTACCCCCCTCTTTCTTCGGGATGAAGAAATGTTTTGTTTTTGGGGGAGATGTAGAAGGAGCAAGTCGACATAAGTCGACTTGAATGAAGACCGACTTAGTCGATCAGCCGACTAAGTCGAGGGACCGACTACGTCGGTCGGCCGAGTAAACACAGTAGTTAGTCTGTTAACTAATAGTCGTGTCGGTTCGGTGAACCGACAGGTAGTTATTGTAACTGTTTGTAACCTGTATATTAGGCTGTTGAGCCACACAAGAACACAGTACAGTTCAGTTCTTGGCTTTGTATGATCTATTGAGAATAATATAATCTGTTCTTGTCATCAGTTCTTGTCTCTTGCATCTGTGTATATTGTTATATGTATTATTGGTAACCTTATGTGATCTGTAGGATTACAACACTTCCTAATATATTATATTTTACCTTTTATCATATTATTATTATTCATCCTTCCACATATGTTATTCTTACATTTGGAGATGTCATTGATATACTTGGTCATGTAAATTTATTTGGAGTTAAAACCTCCACTGTACATCAGGTCAATAGCACCCACAAAATTATTTTATTAATGTTTTTTTGAGTCTCTCAAGGCAATTCAACCCTGGTTGGAGAAACAAGTCATCCCTATTGGGTCTTTAGGTCACTCACTTGATTAATATAATTAGGTGAGGCACCTCCCTCATTTGAACACACTAAAGTTTGCTAGACAGAGAAGAAACAATCCATCTGAGAGAGAGGAAGCATCCTCTCTTATTTCTGGGGTCTTACCTATACTTGGTTGAAGTCTATATCGAGGACGTTTTGCTTGGCTTTCTTCCCCACTATAGTTTCCGAGGATAAACCTTTGTGTTCTCTTTGTGCTACTATGATTGTCATTCTTTCATTCATCCTTTTGTTTTTGGCACAATAACTCTTAAATTTCTCATAGGGTTGGGAATGAATTTCAGTCTCCAGTGTGTAATTATCATCATTAATCTCGGTGTTTTACCATGTTGTGGTGCAAGTAAAATTAGCTCACAATATTTGAAATGGTGACCACAAATTAGGGTACTTCTAGCCATGGTAGAAATTATAGATTCCAAAGTTATATGTTGCCAAATATGCTGACTTTTATGCAAGCTATACATATTCCCTATGTATACAGTAGAAGGGTTGATCAGGATCTTATTGGATTGACTAACACAAGCCATCTCTCCAATAATTCCTAGTTGGATTGTAAATTGTAGATGACCTTTTTGCTTCTAGATTGGATTCAATACCTTACTACATTGATGGTGTGGAATTGCACTTGTGGTGGTCTTTTCTTGTCTTAATTTTTTTTAGATGTTGCAAAGGTTATTTTATAGAAAAAGTACATGGAAGAGAGAAGATTACAACACGTAAAAAATATTCCAGGAAATTAAAACAATAAAAACAACAAAAAAATCAAGTGTAGACATCATGACATAACATAACATAACAATAGAATTTATGCAATATTGTTCTAGCATTGAAACACAAAGAATGTCATAAATTTTCTCCTTTTTATTACATAATGGTTTTATGCTTATTTTAATTTCTTTGAAAAATGGTTTCTAATCAATGGAAGATGTTGTTTCTTAAAGCCCCGCAATGCATTTGTTTTTGTTCCAATAGAGAATATGTTTTGGTACCTGTGATAAGTTTGTTTCTAAATTTTCTTCTTTTCTCAACACTCTTAGGAATCCAATCAAATAGATAAATGCTCCATATTTGTATTCAAATTATATTGTGTGAGTGCCTTACAGGTTCAATGTGTTAGTTTTAATGATTGAGTTGTTCCAGAATTGGTAAGAAGATTGAGGAAAAGAGAAATCCTAGCCAAGTATTTATTTGGGGAAGAAAAACTCTTGAAAACTAATTCTTAAGCTTATTTACCATGGAAGTGTTGGATTATTTACACCTTCAAAGAATTGATTCTAGGATTTTCTATCACTCTGGTCGTTCAAATTTTCTATTACCAGTATAACATTCGTATTGGTGTAGAATCCCATTCTTAATTCATTCATCTCTAAGAGTTTAGTACCATCAGAGTTAAATATAATGATGTTGGGTTAGAGGACAACTCTCCACATAATAGAATTTTTAATATATCTTGTTATGATTTTTTCATACCATAATTTATCTACTTCTCATTATCTATATGGGAAGGGGTTCCTTTCCAGTTTGATGTTTTGTTTTTGTTCCTTCTATAATGGAATATACGAATTGATACTGGATTGAAGCTTTCAGTTTCTCATGATACAGTGGATGAGTTTGAACTTTGAGGTGTCAAAAATTGATGTTCAAGATGAATATTATATAATTGATATATTGAATTCCCTTTCTTGGATACAATATTTTTCCAGGACAATTTCATTACAATTCAAAAAATCCTAAATTTGATGCATGTATATAATATATCGCTCATGGAAAACAATTGTTATATTGAAAATACTTGGTTTTAGAGTTCTTGTAAATCTTGAAAATCTATTTATGCCTAAAATCATACATGGATTTGTTTTATACATTTCAGAACTTGGTAGTTATTATGATATCTTTACTTTTCATCTCTATTTGTTTTCTTTTCCTACTATGACATCAACTAGAAAATTATCCTGAATCGTTGTGGCGCATTGAAGTCACTTGGTATGAAGTCACTTGATGTGAAGGAGGTCACAAGATCAAATCCCACCCAGGTTTACCTATATCCCATGTCTTGCAGGCGGGTGTGGGGAACCTAGGGGTATAGTGGTAGCAGGAATGGATCCCGAGACCTCGTGTCATGCAAGTACTAGCCCAACCCTAGTTGTTGATTCCCCTAGTTAAAAAAAATACATCAACTAGCATATTATGCATTATCTTGGTATCAAATTTTCCTTATTGTTGTCATTTATAACAACCGCCAAAAACATACTGCATGCTTTTTTTGTTGTAGAACATTCCAATGCTATGGTGTATAACCTATCATCTATACCACTAAAAAACACTATTACACACTACTTCTTGGTTCTTATTGTTATGAATTGCTTGAGAATGTGATTTATTTAATGGCAAAAGCACCACTATGCACTACTTCTTGGTGCTTATTGTTATGAATTGCTTGAGAATGTGATTTATTTAATGGCAAAAGCACCACTATGCACTACTGCTTAGTGCTTGTTATTATGAAATGCCTAGGAATGTGTTTTATCTAATGGTATCTGAAATTCTCCTACTTTGAACTAGATGTAAAGTGACACAAAACATTAAATTCATGACTATTAAGTTCTTAGAAAATTCACAATGAAATATATTACAACATACATCATGGTGGATCGACCTACTTAAAAGTTATGGGCTATTTTTTCACATGCTAGCTATGATACATTGGTTTTATACCGTGATGGTCTTGCAAAGAATTTCACACTTTGTATTTTTGTGTCTTGAAGTTCCACATTGTATTTGTTTTGGTTCTGATAGATTAATTTTTTTAGTACAATACCTGTGATAAGATTAATTTCCCCAGGTATTGGCTGTTTCTCAGAATTTATTGATAACATTTTGGTTACAAGTGACTCTTTTCAACTCTTTTGAGCCATGACATAGAGGAGTTTCTCCTCCCTTGGATTCGTGCTTGTTTTCATATGAGTGGCTGCTTCTGGACGGCAGATCTGATCGTCTTGGTTCACGATAGATTGGATTGATTGTTTAGCGATCCTCTTTATGATGAGACTGATATCTGATGGGAACACTTTCTATTATTTTCCATTCCCCCCGGCTACAATTGGATGTGATCCTATGCTGACTGTCTATTTTTTTGTATTGCAACCCTTCATGGGTGGGCATTAACACTGCCCTTTGATTCCTAATAAGAATAACAAGGAAAGGCTTTTTCTTCCTGAAAAAAAAGTTTGTTTTTAAAGTTTCCTTCCTTTTTTTTAGCACTCTTAGTAATCCAGTCAAATAGATAAATTCCCCATTCTTGTATTCAAATTATATTATGTGAGTTCCTTATAGGTCTAGCGTGTCCATTTTAATGATTAAGCTATTCTAGAATTGGTTGACGAGGTTTGTATTTATTATTATAAATGTTGGGAGTGCTTCCTTTGTGAAGCAACTTTAGGTTTTAACATATATATGTGCATTTTATATCATGAACATATGCGCATGCATAGATATATGTATGTACATGTTCTTTTTGTTCACATTGTTAATAATATGCTTACATTTATGTATACCTGATACAAAATCATGGGACTTATAGCCCACTCAACTCACCAACATGGATTTATTCAATGTTATGGGTCTTGTAGAGATATCTTGGTTCAAAATTTACCACATTTCCAGTCTTATAAACTACAAGGAAATGAAGAATTAACAACAAATATGTACAACACTTAATCAAAGAGAAAAACCTTCTCAAGCAACTGGAATTTTCCCGACAATGTTTAAAAATGATTCAACATTGTTAAAACATCTATTTGTTGATAAATGTTACACTAGGAACATTTAAATTCTCCTCGTGGTGATTACAAATGCTTCATGTCTTCTAAATTCATTAGGCAATTATATAAATTCCCCAACAATGAGAAAAATGCTCTAGGAAAGTGTGAAAATTCCCCAACAATGAGAAAAATGCTCTAGGAAAGTGTGAAAATTCCCCAACAACAATAAATTCATCTAGGAAACTGTAGAAACGCCCCACAGAAGTGTAAATTTTCCCCAACAACAATAAATTCATCTAGGAAACTGTAGAAACACCCCATGCAAGTGTAAATTCGTCCAGGAAAGTAAAAAAACACCCCAACAACAATAAATTAATCCTGCAATGTTTAGAAATGCCCCAAGTAAGTGTAATTCGCACATAAAGGTATAAAAATGCCCCATCAATGTTTAAAAATGTTTTCTGATTTTTTCAAATTTCACAAATGAGAAATTACCAATTTAGAAACTCTTACACAAATGCAGAAACTTTTTAATTTGTTCCCTTGATCTCTGAGATCGGTTTGAAATCCAATGGATAAGATTATCTAGTTTTTTATATCTTATATTGTAATACCCCATGTGTTAAGCCTCGAACATCTGTAATTTGTAATTATTTATTACTGTGGCACAGGGTGTCGGAAAAAGGGTCTTTAAGGACCTAGAGACATTATTATTATTTTGTAAATAATTAATTAATGAAAAAAACTGGCACATCGGGCACCACTAAAAGAGTATGGGAGGCCTACATCCACAATGTCAGGGGGAATGGGGACATTCCTACAACTTTAGAACTTGTTTGGTTGATCTTGGTCCATATTTATGTTTTTGTGGATTTATAAGTTGATGATCACCCAAAAAATGTACAATGGACCTGACTTTTGATTATTTTAGCTTATGTTGGTATTATTGAGCCTAATTGCATCCTTGGTGTTTAGTTGGGTGCCACTTCTTGATTGATCCCCTTTGGCAGTTTTGTAACTCCTTTGTGGAGGTTACACTTGGTTGTGTAACTCGCATTTTCACAAGTGTTCCCTCACTGGCTATTTTTAGCCTTAACACCTCAAAATTTGTGTAAATACTTATGTAACTCCTTGTGTAAATACTTGTGTAAATCCTTGTGTAACTCTTGTGTAAATCCTTATGTAACCCCCCTTTGCTATTTTGTGAAGATTCCTTGGCTTGTGTGACACCTCACCTCACTGTTTTGATTCCTCTTCATGGATGATGTGTCCACACATGAATTTGAGTTGGGTGGAGTGTCTTGGAGTCATTCTCCTTGAAATTTGAATTCTTGGGTTGAATTAGAGTTATCCTCTTGTGGTTGAATTACCCCCTTGGATTAAATCAAGTTGTCTTACCTTGGTTTAATTTGACCCCGTTGATTTAGAATTACCTTCTTTGTTCTATAAATACATGTTTGATATCCTTGGTTTGGGGTTATTATTTTTCATGGTTCTTTTGGATGGTTGTTGATTATCATTGTTCATACCTTTGACACTGAGAGCTTCGGAAACCATGAATGCTTTGTACCTGAATGAACTTTGTACTTGAAGAACTTTGATCTTGTATGGTTTTTGCAGTAATCTCAGAAAAAATTGGCATAGTTCCTCTATTTCCACTACTTGGCTCTGTCTTAGACGTGCACATAAATCCTGGTGGTGAATGGAAATATCTTAATGGTGTAGAGGGTCTGGATTACCATTGCACCTAGTAGTGGGGTTGAAGAGGAAGTATGTGGAGAGGAATATATTTTGGTATTCTCAAGCTGATACTTTAGGTATTTTTCAGTGGACCTCTATTCTGGATATGTGGCCTCAGCTTAGGGGTGGCCTTTCAAAGTGAGATTTGTCTTGACAGTGCCAAAGGTTGGGTGGAATGTCGTCCAGATGATTCCAGTTGCGCATTGATAAGATAAGTGATTTATCTCATGTTTATTGAATTTACCTGGATCTGATATGATTTATTTATGGATGCACATGAAATTTTTTATGAAACATATGAGTCATTCGTGGAAGAAAATTCTCATTGAATTAATTATATTTATGCAAGTAAATTTTATGAAGGAATTGGAAACTAGTTTTTGGGATTTTGTGCACAAATTATTTGAGAAAATAATTATTTGGTACCTTTGCTACAGAACTGATATTTATGCCCCTATTCATTTTATGTTATATATTTTTATGGTACATTATCCTCAGAATGGTTTAAGACACTTCTCTTTGATGCTTCTACCTTTTATTTGAAAACTAATTCTTCGATCGGACTCTCTAGAATAGTTTAGAGAATTATCACATGAAGTGTTTGTAAAAATTCCCGAGTGTTAATTTTATTCTTAAGTATGATAAATAATATTTAAATTTGTGTGAGAATGTGAGGATAAATATTTTTTGTAGTGTTGGGGAAATGTATACCGAGATTCTAGATCAATTTCCAATTTCAAGCTCCTTCAAGAGAATTGTTTTGAGTAGATTTGTGACTTTGCATATGAAGTGTTTAAATAAATGTTAGAATGAGATATACCTATGTTATGAATGATAAAAAATGTTATTTAGAGTTGGAATTTCATTTGAATTATTCTATGAGTTGTGGATTTAATTATTCTAGTGATTCTTAGAATTACTAGTCAACTCAGATGAGTAGAATTAACTTTTTTTGTGGATATGTGTGGAAAGCTACATCCATGTGAATGTAAGTGATCCCTGATATTATTTACATGAGCTACATTATTCATATATTTCTCTTTATTTGGAATTTGGAATGTTCAATTGGAAACTAGGTACATTGCAGTGAAATTGGCAAATAGTTTTTGGATTCCAATCTATGTTTTTGGTAAAAGATGAATGTCCAGCCATATACTTTGTTATTGGTGCTTTAATTGTGCGGTAGAATTTTATTTTCAAGATATGTAGCTTCACCTTTGTGTTCCTCGAAACCGGATACGATTGGTTTGATTGAATTCTTGGTAGTGTTTATTAACTAGTTCTACTGATTGAACTTGAAATATCATTCGTTTATGTACTTGGATCAGATCTGAAAAGTAATTTATTTTTCTATACATGCATGCTTAAATATGTGTATAATGGTTGTAGGTTAATTTTTTGGTTCATTGGCATGGTTGTGTGTCGAATTTGTGCAAGACTAGTTCTTAGCATTGAACAACTAGTTAACTAGTTCTTGTGGAATCATTTTCATAATTACCATTAGAGGAAATTTCAACTCAAAATGGCCCTTTAAACCATAATTCAAATTCCATGTCATCATGTGTTATCCAATGAAATTGATTTAAATTTGAAATACCGTATAGGTCTTAAACAAATTTTTAATATAAATTTGGGGATAGGTATCATAAACAAACTACTTTTTTTGTTCGTATTTTCGACATATCTCTCTATGTTTTTACTCAAATTTCAGTCAGGAGAGCTTGTTGGACGCGAAATTAAATTCTGGATTTAATGAGTACCCACTCAGAATACTTTTAGGTATTTCTTGTTTTTGGGGTAGTGGGGTCCGTCAAAAGTATGCCGAGTGGGTACCTCTTTGGATGCAAAATTTAATTTCGATCCAACGAGCTCTCCCGACCAAAATTTGAGTAGAATCACAAGGAGATATGTCGAAATACAAACAAAAAATTATTTTTTTCTTTTCTTCCTCCAAAATTAATAAATATTATTTTATTATTTTAACGATTATTTTATTATTTTTCTTAAGAGGCCCATTTTGAGTTGAAATTTTCTCTAATGTATGTTTAATTAATTAGAATATGGTAATTAGCCCCGATTTACATGTTATTAGGTGTTGATTAGTCATTGGACCTGATCAAAGTGATAAACAAATGAAATTATAATAAGTATCATCAATTGTGCACTAATTGTCATTAAGTATCATAATTAGAATACTAACTACTAGTTAATCATGATTAAGAGTAAATGGCCTTTAGAGGTGTAATTTATGTCTAAATTGGATTGGAATGGATATGTAATGTTTCTTGAAGGTGTTAGTAATCCTGTCTAGCCATTGGACCATACGTTTGAATAATTATTGAATTTATTTTAATTTATTTGTAATTAAAGGGACTTTGTGGTGAAACAAGTATTGAAAAATGAATTTTAATATTTGTTTAACAAATCCATTGTGCTAATATTCTCTATTTATTCTTAAATAGATAATGATATGTCCCTTGGACTCATTAATATCCCCAGGGGACATTACAAGTGGTATCAAAGCTTAGGTTCCAACACTGTGGCTCTTGGGCTTTCTACAGAGTTATCATCGTATGTATATGTGCTTTTGGAGTTTACAAATGTGCTTAGTAAGATGAATTTAACCTCCCTTATGTTAATATAATAATAAGAAAGCTCACTTCAGAGATTAGTTTATTTTATTCCTTGCAATTAATTAATATTGAATATTGGTTATTCAATAGATTGATTGATAAGTACTATGTGGTGCATATCTAATAATTAACTCTTACTTGATGGGTTGATGCTTGTACATTTCCTGTTTTATTGCTCATTGAATTGTTAATATTGAAATGCTTCTTTTAGTATGATGTATTGACTGGTACATTATGATTATGAATTGATAAGTAAATAATTGGCATTATAATAGTATGCACTATGTACCATTATCGGTATTAATCAGATACTAAGTTATTAAGATGATATAGTTTTATTATTATTAAATATTAATATGATTTATTAAGTGACATTTATACCCTATATGAATTTTGTATTTTCTATGAATGATATGTGTTTATAGTCTTATTTATGCCAACATGGATGAGTAACTCCTTGGATATTTTAGGAATGGGACACTTGTCTAAATTGTGTTTCTCATTATCTTTTTATTTTATCCATATAGTATGTTTTTATACTATTTATTAATTATCACTATCCTAATCTATCTAATTAGTTAGTGGTGTAATTTCCACTTAGAGATAAGCATAGCTATGGGATAATTTTGTATTCTATTATTTAATTTATTTATCTTGGGGTTAGTGGTAACATTATTATTATCCTAGCTATCTTACTAATTTATTTATTGAGTGGAGAAAATGGGTCACTTGTCCCCTAATGGTTCATATTCTATTTTATTTTATTTTATTTATTTTTCGTATGGAGATGTAACTCCTTATCTATTTTGGAGGAGAATGAGCCACTTGTCTCTAATGGTTCATATTCTCTTTTATTGTATTTATTTTACTTATGGAGATGTAACTCCTAGTATATTTTTGGATGAAATGATCCACTTGTCTTTAATGACTTGTATTCTCATAATATTATTTATTTTATTTTGTTTGGAAGTATATGGAAGTATTTGGAAGTGTTTGAAAGTATTTGGGAATATTTGAAATTGCTTGGAAGTATTTCGAAGTTTGGAAATATTAGGAAGTATAGTGTGATCAAGAGTGTTATGTTGGTATATATGTTATAATACGTATCTAATATGATAGTATTGGGTTATGAAATTATTGCTATAATTGTATTGATATTATGGTATAACATAATAATTATATGAGTATATTAAATATGGAATATATAGGTTATATGACTAATATATTGTGTATGTGATTAATAATAATATGATAAATGATTGAAGAATTATAATATATATGTAAACAAAAATGAGTGGCTATATATATTACATAGTATTAGTAAGTATGGTATATGGTTGAGTGTATGATAGTGTGTTGTATAGCTAGTAATTGTTTTATTGTAGAATATTAGACGATTTTGGTGGTAGGATGTTTGGTAGTTTGAGGTGACTATGTATTTACTTTGATTGAGAAGTATTGTGCTACATGTAAATATTTAGTAATGTAATGTATTATTATATATATCCTCATGTGTATATGTAATGTATTTCTATAGTCGATGTAAGTTGTTTGATATTATTGGTTTCTATTGGATGTTATTGCTTAACATTGGATGATTAATAGTTGATACTTGTATGACATTGTCATCACTGTATGTATGTCTATTATTGGTTGTCCTTGGTTGTTTTGGTTGTTGTGTATATGATTGATACATTTTGGTTGATCTATTTTGAATGATGTATTATTATTGATGTATTATGATCATTGTCTTCTGCTTGGGGAATCTTGGTTGATGTATTTTGATTGATGTATTGCGCTAATTTTCTTTTGCTTGATGAATCATGGTTAATGTATTCTGATTGTGTATTTTAATTGATGTATTCTGATTAATGTATTCCAATTGATGTATGATGATTGACGTGGTTTGATTGATGTACTATGATTGATGCTAGTATGGTTAGTTGATGCATGTATGGTTGTCCTTGGTTGATATTACATGATCAATATATGATTGATATAGGTTGAGATATTATGAATTGATGATCGATGTCTGTATGGATGATGTATGCATGAGGGTCACTGTATGATTGATATTAGTTGATGAATAATGGCTTTTTGAATGATCTCTAAGAAGAATTATGCTTTGTGTTGACATGAAAAGTAATATGTTGTTATGGTATTTTTTGGTTCTTAGTTAGATTAGAGTCGTTGCATATAACTTCGCTTTGCTTGTTACATTAAAATGCAAAAGTATTTAGGTGATGTTTGAAAATATTCATCCTTGTGATCTTCATTAGAAAAGTATCTTGTGTCATTATTGAAAGGTATACTAGTAATAACTTGGTGATATTTCATACATAGTTGTTGAAAAGTAAGTACTAATCGTGTAACCGATTAATTATGATACAGGTACTTTTATTGAAGATGAAATTCATCTATCCTTATATATTCAATACTAATTTTGTAGAATGTGGTATTTGTATCTTTATTAGTAACATATCTAGGGATCTTGTTGAAAGAAAATATATCCATTCGATCTTTGTTGAAATTATCTTGCTAGGGTATCCTTGTAGTATATCAAATACCTTTGTTGAAATGTATATTTGTAAAATATCATAGTGATAGTTCATGCATCTTGTTGGGAAAATATCTTGGTGACACTTCATGCATCCTTGTAGGAAAATTATTTGAGTGATAAATCATGCAAAAACATGTTAGAATAATCAAACCCATAGTATTAACCACTTAGACATTAATTCATTTATTTTTGTCTTATTTTCCTATTACATGAGTCCCACCATGTGCAAGTTGCTAATTGCCTATCCATAGAGGTCAAACTTGCCATATTTGACTCATGTAGCGCTTGGGAAAGCCTTAGGAATCAAATATTCTTTATTCCTAGCCTCCTAGGCGCCCTTCTACTTTTTCTGCTTTATTGACTACTTTTTCAGTGTTTTAAGGCACATAGGAAAGCAAGACTAGGTGAGGTGAACTTGTTTTCTTACCGTTTCATCCTCCACTCTTTCCTCCATGAAAAAGCATGTATGAGCTGCCATTCCACCACTAATTAGATTTCCCATGTGCCCTTGCCAATTCGTGAGACTCATGATAGATTTGGGATCAGCTTTTTACACCTATGGGGGATTTGCCTATTTTGGGTAAGCCTGCTTTATGCTAGTTTTGGATGCCTCCTTATGAATTCGACCTATTGATGTATTCTATATATTTAGAAACCTATGTTATTACAGGGTTGGATATTGTACACTGAGTTAATATAATTTTGTGTTACAGCTCCATTTTCAGTCTCCATTGTTGACAATTTTGCATGATCAATTGTAATTTGTTGTGAGTGAAATTAATCTATTGCTGGTCAGAATTTATACATGGTATCAGAGCCATTGTAGGTTGTTACTCTCCTTCAAAAATTGTTTTTCAAGTTCAACATCAAGACTGGGAGCCTTCTACTGACAGCCGGGACAGATTTTCTAAAGCTATGGATTCACAGAAAACTATCTTGACTCCCTTCAACTTTTTTGAATGGAAAGCAAAGATGGAGATCTTGTTGAGAGTGAAATACCTCTACATGGTGACTATGGCTACAGAAGCAGAGCCCAATGCAGCTGCAGAGAAGATCAAATGGCACAATCGGAGAGATGAGGCCTATGGCCTCCTATGTCTCAGTATTTCCCGAGACCTCCTTTTCCATCTTGATGGATTAACTTCACCGAATCAAGTATGCGAGAAGATTTCTGATATTTTTGGGA
>LPNX010336316.1:482235-495394 GCA_001517045.1 Pseudotsuga menziesii | reverse complement strand
AGCAATCAAGTGAACACTTCTCGGATCTGTCAAGTACTGGCTCACAGCAAAGCAAATATCTGGTCTCGTGTTTGTCAGGTACATCAATGATCCAATCATATGACGATACATAGTAGCATCAACCGTCTCTGAAGAAGCATCACTCAATAGCTTCATGTTCGATGCCATGGGTGTAGCCAAAGCCTTGCAGTCCATCATCCCGAATCTCTTCAGGATCTCTACTGCATACTTCCCTTGTCCAAGGAAGATTCCATCTGTACTCTGCCACACCTCCATACCTAGAACAATAGTGCATCGACACATAACAGGAACATCACTGGTCTTCTGCCTTCAACCTTGAAGCAAAGGTTGGAATCCACTTTACTCTCAGTAAAGCCTAAAGTCATCAGTAATCTGTCCATCCTGTCATATCATGTCGAACCTCAAGATCTTCTGCAATCACTCCCTCTGAAGCAGAGCATCATACTCCCTCTGACTTCCGTACTCTATGCATTGAAACATTCTGTACTGGAGTGACAAGTAGTATCCATCTAGGATCACTGGATACTAAGATCCTCTATCTTGAACTTCTTCAAAATTTCATCTTGCACCCATCTGTGAGCTTGTCATCCTCTATCAACCTTGTAGCAAAGGTTAAGATATTCATCAAGCTCCATGTATGTGTTTAAACTCTTACTGGCTGCAAATGTCTTTTCATAGTCTAGGCCTTCTTTTCATGAGAAGCCTCGAGCTATGAATCTTGCTTTGTATCCCACGATGTTTCCATCTACTGCATGATGGAACTATGAACTTCTCTTCAGGTCTCGATACTGCGCCCTGACATCATTCTTCTTGAACTGGTCTTCCCTTTCTTCTTGGTGGCTGGAAGGTTCTGCATCAATGATGTCATTGCACTTGTCATATTATTCTTCATTTTGAAATGTCGTCACTTGTTCTTTGGAACAAGTTTCGTGCTTCTTTGCTTGCGGGCGATTATGTATGCGATCTTTCCTACAAGTCAAATGCATTTATATGGTTAGAAACATTTCATAAGGAATATTGATATTGCCAAATACTTATGCATAAATATATGATCATGCAACTACTTTAGCCAATACAACATTCATCCATATCTCACTGAAACTTTCTAGATGCCTTCCATCTCTACCAGGACAACATTGGGATTGTGCACTAATCCAATATGTCAGCAAAGAGGTTTCATTCTAGATAAGTAGCAATGGAGAATTTGTATAGCACCATGAGCTACTTACCCATCACATGCATATTAGTAGTATACTGTCATTAATGCAAACATCCTATCATGCATAATACAACAACTGAATATAAACAAATGCATAACAAAATCATATAATGAAATGACAATTGAATACTTATCTTTATTTCTTTCGAGGGTAGACTCCTTCTTGAGCCTTCAGCTTCATCGTCTTCTTCATTCATAGTTGCATCGTTTATTATCCAAATGCTGAGGTGGATAAGAAGTTCTTCAAGAGTTGAGTTCTTCATATTCCTCATTGCTTGAGGGATCTTCTTTGGATGGAAAGAGCTTGATCTTCAGTTGCTCCCACCTTCTCTTCTTGAGCTTCTTCTTCTTGTGATTTCTCTTTCTAGAGTCTATTGAAAGTAATCACTTCCTTCTAGCACACATTCCTCACATGAATGAATTCTACGATCCTGGGAGGCCATTCAAGGTGGCCATCACCACTTTTGCATTCTTCACTTTTTCTTTTACCGCTTCAAGTTGTTCTTCGATTTGAGAGACTCTTATGACTGCATGGTCTCTGTATTCTGGAACTTCACATTCTTCAACTGGTTTCTTTAGGTCATATTTTGATTTTGTTCTTCCCTTCAAATAGCTTGAAATTCAGGAAGACCTTCAATAGCTTTGCTTGTAATAGGCAGCGCTCTGTAATGCACATGTCCAAGCATTCTACGCCAAAGCTAATTTGGCTCTACTATGTCATGGATTAAGGCTTGTTCTGGATAGCCCTTCAATTTGTACAAGCCTCCTTCTTGTTCTCCAATCACTACCGCATCATCGATAGTCTTTTCTTTTAGCCATATGATGACTTGACCATCTATGAATGCAATCCGCATTCCTTTTACATCAATGCTGAAACAAACAATACTTCTTTCATTGTTAGAGACTTACCAGAGTATATCTTGTATGAAGATTCCCCACTACCTTTTATTGGACATTGGTAGTCATCTCCTAGTCATTCATGTTCTGATAGTCTCACAGAAGATTTCTTGAATCCCGTCATATGTTTGGAAGCCCCACTATCTATGAGCTAATCATCACTTCCATGAGTAATGTTACCTGTGAGAGCGGATATCAGAACATATTCATCTTCGCTTGAAGAATCTTCACTTTCATATCTGGATCTCTTTCTGGATGGTTCATCATCCTCTGCAGCATGAGCATGATGTCTTCTTTGGCCTCGTCTCCCTCTGAAACTGGAACCTCCATACTCATGTAGGTGTCTAATTCATTTTCTTCAGAGAGATCATATACTTCCAGGATTGGAAGTTGTCAACTTCCGCAAGCTTTTCACTAAGCTGATGTAATATATCATATTGAAATGAGAACCTCAAATGGAAATAGCAAAGGATTAGATCTTACCGATTTGAGGTGTTCGTCCTTGTCCCGGAGTTCGCTGATCTAGGGTTTGTCGCAAAAACCCTAATTTTCAAAACTTGGAATCTTTTAGATATAATAGGATAAACAGATAGATCTCTTCAAATGGAGCTGTCCAATGTACTCCTTTTCTGAAAACAGTGGAGGGAAGCTCCCGGAACAGGAAGCCCTAATTTATTGATTTCTTCTACAGAAATGCCTGTTACTGTTTCTGTGATATCTCTGAAATTACTAATCCTATGTGTCTAAAATTTCTCATTGAGGTAACTTCGCATATCCCTGATCCAACACCACAGGTTTAATCAGAATTGGTTTCACAATTTTGGATTTATGATCCTTTTCCCAAGGTGACCTGTTACAGGACTGTTCAGAACAGCGAAGTTGTACAGAGTTCCACGTGTCACTGGTTCATCTTCTGAGTCTGATATTTAGATCACAGAAAGTAGAGTCCGTGTCCTTTCTGGAACATCTTCAGGAATTCCATTTGGACCTCTGTAGCCCAAGATATTGCAATTTTCCCCAGGTGTCCTGTTTATGGATGATTTCTGGAAGAGGCTGGAACCCTAACTTGGAGAGATCATATCTCCCGCAATATAGCGAATCCGAGGCTTCCCTTTGGACACAGTGTGCATCATTATTTTATCCTCGGCCCCTGCAATTTTCAGCTTCTAATACTTCTTCAATCTCAGAATATAGCGGCTGTACCAAAACGTAGCAGTTTTATCATTTAGGGTTTCTCTAGCTTGGGGTCAAACTAGGGTTTGACTTTCCCAGAGTTTCACCCAACCAAATTTCTTGATCCAGGTCTCTAAACTTCGGTTTTGATGAGGAGAACAATCCTATGCAGGTCTCACTCAAAAATTCCTCTTCTGTAGAAAGCCCTAATTTCCACATCGAAACTGAAAATGCTTGAAATTGAATTCCGCATCGACAGAAAGATGCACCATTCAATGGAGAGTCATCCTAGCATACTTGTGCTGAAAATCTGTGGAGGAAGATCCATAAAATAGGAATCCCTAGTTCCTGTAGCTGCACAATGTCTTCTTCTCAGGCTAGCTCTGATACCATGTTAGTTTATCAACATTTAAGCTAGCATTATGTCAAGATCTTTTCACTGAGAGAATAACAAGCACAACAATCACATAAGCACATCACAAGAGACAAGAGACACAAAGATTTTAGGAGGGGAAACCATAAATGGAGAAAACCCCTCAACTTCCTCTAAGATAGTATCACCACAAGATGTGATCCCAAAACAGTAAGATGACCTCCCTTCACAATAGCAGCCTTCTGTCTTCTGTTAAGCACAAGAATTTCCTTCTCCAAAAGTGCGCCACACTTGAGAGAGCAAGAGAGCTAAGTCACGAGTCATAAATAGAGAGACTCTCACTCTCTATTTATATTCTTCCGTTGACTTGAAGTGCACTCAACCATGTCGGCTTAACTTATAATTAATTACTTGAGCCTACACCTTAATTAGTGTATAATAACCCAAGTGCCCCTAAACTGTGGGGACTTACCTAATGACTTGATATGACTTGTTTACATTATTAATCCTCTCGATCGGAACATCGGGGCATGACCACATGACTCAAATGCATAATAGAAACATCCCGGAATAAACATCGGGTTACAATAATATAAAATACATAGAAGAATACATTCCGAAGTTACATATACATCAACACCTATATGGTCTCGGGTGTGATCAACACTTCAAACCCATTTTCTCAATGAAATTTTTTAAACCAAATTCTCTGTACTTCCTCCATCGACTATTGTCAAACAATGTTTTTCGACGATTTCCACCCTCATTTGGAAAATAGATTTCTGTTGCATCGGCTCCTTCTCCTCTTGTCTGCTCAATTGAACCATCATCTGTTTGGTCGTGAGATTTAAACCTCCTTCCTTCCTTTCTTCATCTTCACTAGTCCTGATTATCGAACTTGCCTTTGCGTCTTATTTATTACCAATTTGTCTCCTTGTCTCCAACTATTTCTCAATACAGATATTCTCTGGGCATTTATATGCCTTGTTCCCAACCTCTTAGCACTTGCAACAGACTATATCCAGTCTACTGGATTTCCTATTATCGCTATCTATTCTCCTTCGATTGTATGCACCTTGGCCTCGGGTCTCCCTACCCTCTCACTGGTATTCTGGTGTGTTTTCCCTGGTCGAAGTCTATTCTTTTCACTGGTTTTCCTCGACGACTTCCTTCTTTGTCCTGCTACTCTATCCCTTGGAGAGAATAATCCTCCCACCTCTAAAAATCATTTTCCCTCTGGCTGAGATGGGTTTTCTCATCAACTTTTCCTCAACCTTCAGGTCTAGCTAGTATGCTTCCTTGACTGTCCTGGACCTAGATAGGCTCAGCTTGTCTTGAATAACATATTTTAACCCATTCACATATCTTGCTACCACTTCCTTCCTTTGTCGATATCGACAATCTATAACACTCTTATGTGAACTCCTTCAAAGACATCTCCTTCTGTTGTAAGTTCTGCAACTTCCTATAAAAGGAAATCATGTAGTTGGTAGGAAAAAAATGTATTTTAACTTGGCGACCTTTCTGTCCCAAGTCCTTATCTTTTATTTCCCTCTCTTTGCTAAATCAACTTGCACATTGTCCCACCACAACGAGGCATGGCCCTTCAAATTTAGGCAAGTAATTTTCACTCTTTTGGGGTCTTTGATTTGCTCAATGTTGAAGTACTTCTCCATCTCTCTAATCCGATCTACCAACCCTTATAGGTTCACTATTATTGAGTAGATAAGCACATACACTTTAGCCTCGCCTCTCATATCGATTAGAGACTTTAACAGTCTACCCTTCGGTTCATATGGCTCTTCTTCCTCTCCCTGATCCTCCCTATCCTCGACCTCTTCATCATTATGGTTAAGAGTTTCAATTGCATATCTTTATCGTTGGGCCTCCTTCACGACTGATAACTCATTCTTCTGTGTCCTCATCATCTGAACGCATTCTTCACATGTTTCATGGTCGATAGTGACCCTTGCGCCTCCACGTTGTCTTCTACCATGGATGCTAACACCTCTATGAACCATTTCTCCCTACTCAGACAACCAAATCACCACTTCCACCAATCTACCCAACAACATTTGGAGTTGTATTCTTTTCATACAATTGCAGCTAGACCTTCACGCAAGATAACAACCTCGCTCTGATACCAATTGATGCAAGTGACCTCGACCACTCACTTTTAGAGTCACTCGGCTCTAAGACCAATTGATGCAAGCAGTGTCCTTCTTGAAAGGTCAAGTTTGTATATGTAAGCACACAACAAAAACATAAGTGAACAACCATACTAAAGAATGACACATAAGAAATGCCAAGGATTATGGCTTTTATTAATATCAAAGATGACAATTACATAGATGAAGACACTGAAATTCAATGCTCTATTACTTAGTCTAAGTGATTTTTACATACAATATTCACAGTTTACACAGAAGACTCAGGAGAAGCCACCATAGCAACAATAGCCGCCCAGTTCTCTATATGTAAATCTCTTATCTATCGCCTTCTTGGTTTGGTCAAATATTCTTCTAGAAGCTCCTCGAGAATTCGAGGAAGTTTTTATCTCCCTCAGATATTACCTGCAACTACTTCAACTCCTCGTGCCACTTGGCCTGATTCATATACCATTAGAGGAAATTTCAATTTAAAATGGGCCTTCCAAAAATAATACAAATTCCATGTCATCATGTATTAGCCAATCAAAATGCTTTAAAATTAAAAAAGGGAGCACCTCTTAAACATTTTTTTAATATAAATTTGGGGATAGGTATTATTAAAAAAACTACTTTTTTTGTTCGTATTTTCGACATATCTCTTTGTGTTTTTACTCAAATTTCAATCAGGAGAGCTCGTTGGATGAGGAATTAAATTATGCACCCAACGAGTACTCACTTGGCATACTTTTGACGGGCCCCTCTACCCCAAAAACAAGAAATACCTAAAAAAATGCGATGATCACGTTTTTTTAGGTATTTCTTGTTTTTGGTGTAGCAGGGCCCGTCAAAAGTATGCCGAGTGGATACTCATTGGATGCATAATTTAATTCCGCATCCAACGAGCTCTCTCGATTGAAATTTGACTAAAAACACAGGGAGATATGTTGAAAATACGAACAAGAAGTAGTTTTTTCTTTTCTTCCTTCAAAATTAATAAATATTATTTTGTTATTTTAACTATTATTTTATTAATTTTTCTAAGGAGGCCCATTTTGAGTTGAAATTTCCTCTAATGCACCATAGATGCTTATTTAATTCTGTAACTACCCCTGCTATGACGTTGTTACTGTTAAACTCGTCAATCGCAACATAGTTGGTTTTCTATCTACTACTTTGTCGACACCGATTGTTTTCTATCTTGCTTGGTCTCCTCATCGGGATTCCCTCCAACTACCTTTCTTCGACACTTACTTGTTGGTTCACCTCTTCTATCTTGCATTTACCTTGACAGATGTCTCTTTCCATTGGCCACCTGAATTTGTTATCTTCGACTATATTTGTGAGGGGTTGGGATGCCCCTGCATCATAACTTAGAAGATGTGATAAATTTAATTTTTGGATAATGATAGGGATTCTAGTGTCTTGTAGATGCTTTCAAGTTTTAACTCTTATTTCAATGATGGTTGCAAGTTCTTAGAGAAACAAAGTTTTGGCTTTTTGATATGTTGTAAATCCAGCTGAGGTTGTTAACCAATATGTTTGTAAGTCCAATTTAGGTTATCGACCAGTATGTTTTGTTTTTTCTTGTAACTTTTGGATATTGTTAAAGGTTTGAAACCTGTTACTTTTATTGATCTTATGAAGAATATATTTCCCGTTCAAATATAAATGAACATACGAATCTTTCCAAGCAATAAAAACAAGGGAGCACTTGATATGTGTGATTATTATATAAATCTAGCAAACAAGCAATGCATATATATACCTCCACATATTGATCAAATAATAGTATTGGACCTTGTTAAGCGCACTTGGACAATACTATGTCATATTATCGTCCCTTCTACGAATTGTTTGTTGTCGCATGTCATTTCGTTTGCCCAATAAACGTTTGCCACGTGTCTCTATGCCTTGACATTTCTCCAGAGAGAGCGGCGACTGCGGCCACTATGTATGCGAATCGGACGTCCATAATCTACGATCATGGAGGTCTTCGTTTTACCTGGGCTCAGACCCTGGATTGTTGCAGACGTGTGGCGTCGTCTGTCGTTAATTCTCTCCACATACGGAAAGGAGCCGTGGTCTCAGTTTTTGCGCCCAATGTTCTTGCTTTGCTCTGTATGAGACGCATTTCATCGTTCCCATGGTCGGAACGGTTCTCAACACCATCAACACTCACCTGTACGCTCTCAATATTGCTACCATTCTTGGTCACTCCCAAGCCCAGCTTTTGCTGGTTGACTACGAAGCTCTGAATTGAGCCGGCTCTCGTCCTTTTCACCGCCCGGTCCAGCCAGCAACAGCTAATCATGTCAGATTGGCATCTTGGCAACTTCCATTTCATATGGCATCTGCGACACAATTCTCCACCCCAAATGTCGTTTAATATTTTTTTGTTTTCCCGTGTCTTTGTCCCGTCCACCCCCAACGATCCCAACCTCGACAACTCCTACTGGCATATAAAAATATTCATCTTCTCTCAACGTTGTGTATCCTTGGAGAGTTTGGAGAGTCGCAGAATATCAACAATCTTTTTTCCGAAAGAGAGAATCTCTCAACTGCACATTCTGGCTGTGAGGAAGGTAAGTAGAGGACCACGCAGTGTTTCACGAGCTGAGGGAGTAACCATAGCTACTCACATTGTGTTAAGATAATAATTAAGATTATAATGTTTATTAGATGACCATGACCAAAAAAATAAATCTAGAAGCCACAATTAATGCAACAGTTGACACAATTAATGCAATGGTGACAGTTGAAATAGTGCCAAGCATGTATATAATGTTAAAAAGTTTGAAATCATTGCTTCTCTTTTCATTATCATTCTCCAAAAATTACATAACGATGCAAGTTGTATATTACAAAATTCCGTTAAAACCTAAAATAACTTTTAAAATCTTGTGAATATCAAACAAGAAAATAGCAGCAAGGCTGCTTATACCTGCCGTTCAGAAATATTTTAATGCTATATTATATATATAAGTTGAAAGCTGAAGTAACTATGAAACATTAAAAACATACAAAAAAACTAGTACAACATACACAATCCATACATAAGAGGAGGTTTATAAACAAGAAAAATAGCTGCAAAGCAGCTAGTCCCTGCTCCAAAATAATGTTTATAATTTGTATAATTGGTTATAATTTATTTTTTTTAAATTATTACAAAAATTTAGTTAGGTGTTTACAATTGCTTCATATCTAATATAGAACATTTGAATGGTTTCATTATTTGAAGTAGAACATTTGAATTTTCTTTTTATTTATTGCATTTAATGCAAAGTGCATTAAAAGATAAGTTGGACTTGGTGTTTTAAGTTTGAGCAATACTTTGATCCTAATATTTGATCGCCAAACAGGAGTTTAGAGAATTATAAAAAATGCTTTTAAACAAAGCCATTTTGGAGAGGTGAACTTACTGTTAAATGAAGATTATTACAGAAATAGAAGTCTCGTAAAATGAGCAAAGATATTGAGGAAGGATGGTCAAAAGAATCCTAAAAACCTTAACAAGCCAGGCCTTCTCTACTATGCAAAACCCTCTTGCTTCAGTATTTCGTGAGAAATGCCTAACCTTTACATAAAAAATAAACATAAACATAAAACATAAAAAACATAAAACATGAACTTATTAGAAGGGAGATTAATCAAAACAAAATTTTATCACTTTATAGTTACAAAAACCAACAATCCAAGGTAGAATAATGATGTAGAATCAGAGTATTACATATGTCCACCTACAAATATTTTTTTGTTACTATACCAGATTATTTATGCAGCAACCGCAAATCTACAGAAGTATAAAAAGGGAGGTGAAAACTGTTATGGCACCATTCCTGCTTATGGTGTCACATTCCTATCTATTCTCACCTACCCATCTATTCTGTGCCAAATAAAGGAACTTTTGCTGCCCGGACTGCTGTTTCCTCTGTGCGAGCCATGGCAATCCTATAACGTAATGCCCAAATCGATCGACCAGGGGATGTCCAGTACTCGACGGTGAATGGAGTCCCTTTCTATGCTCCTCTTTCAGTTCGGTGGGTATAGAAGTGGTTCCCAAAATATTTGTGCAGGTGCATTCTAAAAAAAAATTAAAAAATTAAAAAGTCTCTAGCTTTTCTATTATATTAAAAACTATATGCAAAAGGATGAGAGGCTTTCTCGAAGCCCAAAATATTTTAACTTACCATTCCATGTGTCAATTAAACGGGTCAAGAGAGCACAAGTGTCTTCCTACACATGAAAAAAAATATAAAAAAGGAAAACATAAAATAATAAATTAAACTTTTGGCTTGTACAGCTATTTGTACAGCCATTTTTCCATTGCGCATCTAATGAAATAAATATATAAAAAGGGGAGAAAGTAAAAAAAATTGAAACCTTGTAAAAATTGTTCCATGGCCACAACCCTAAAACCATTTTCATCAAAATACCAAGAGCATGACCCAAAAGAAGACGAGCTCTATGACACCACTCCACAACACTTTCTATCTTCTAAAGGCTGGAGAGGTGAGTAGACGCGTGTCGCAGATCTTGCATGCATAGCCATCTTGCAAGCCGCCCCCAGTTGGCATGAGAAAACCCACCGTCGATCGCTCCACAGGATGATAGGTAGTGCCGCACCCTACTGAACTGATATTCCTTCCTGGCTTGGTAGTCAAGGGCAATACTCCTCCCTCAATATCCTAAGTAGGTTGACGCATTAAGTGTCTGGTAGAACAGGTGGCTCTGTAGGCAAACTGCATAGAATATGCTAGGGAAGTATTGTATCCCATGAATATATCTGTCCATCAGAAGGTTAGCACTATACCTTGGAATTGTGTTGGGGACATAAGAGAATGTCATGTGCAATGCCCCATTTGAACTGGAAGCATAAGGGGTGATTGCTGCTCTTGAGGATGACATATCACAAGGTAAACCTGAGGCTCCATGAAACGGAGGATATTAATTATGTGCAGGTGCCAGGTCAGAAAGAACAGATGTTTTTTGTAGGTGCCAAGGGTTGATCTGATGAGAATTCGGCATAGAGATGGCTGAGAATGATAAATTTGTTCGTTGGAACGTCGAATTTAATCGAAGAAGCTCGAAAATCGGTTCAAGATCGCTGTAAACGGTAAAGAAATGTGTTATTTGTGAGATCTGGCAGTTTTATTTATAGTAGATTGTTTATAAATGTGGAGGTGTAGTATAATTGTTTTCTGGTTCGAAGAACAGTAGAAATGGTGATAATGCTGTGCGGTTTGAATAAGGTTAGGAATCTGTTGGTTTTGAGCTTTAATATGGCAAAGAGGGTTGGGAAAGAGGGAAAAGCGCTAAATATAGCTAAAAACTATAAAGATTCAGTAATTCTGCAGAGCTTTATGGGGTTTTCTAGTGTATAGCTTTGTTTTTAGGAAATTAAAGCGCGTTATCGAGTGGAATCGTGACTATATAATGCTTCAATTTACAAATTTCAGCGAATTTTTGCCACTGAGTAGGGCATCTGGTGATCTTGTAGCAGAACTTGTGAAAGTTGATATTCTTGATTACCACAGCTTAGTCATAGTTATTCAAGGCTGCCGTGGTGTCTTTCACATGGCTGTCGTTGTCAATGATGACCCTGTGAGAACTTAATCAATTCTTTAACTCTCTTCTTGATTCCACTTCCATGCAGTTTGTTGGACCTTTAAATGAGATTAAACAGTTACCACAATGGGCCATAATTTCTGATAAATTTAGATCTTGTTTTATAATTAATGAATGCAGGAGCAAGTTATAGAGCTAGCAGTGAAAGGGACAAGGAATGTAATGGAGGCCTGCGCAGAAACTGGGGTCAACCACATTGTCTTCACGTCTTCTATAGGTGCGATTTACATGGATCCTCACAGAGACCCACTCGCCATAGTCAATGACGACTGCTGAAGCGATTTGGACCACTGTATACAAACAGAGGTACTATTTAACAACAATACTTATCTCAGATAGAGGTTGAATCAATTTATCCAAATCATGAGGTAATAATTAATTGTGTTGGATCATTCATTACAGAATAGGTATTGCTATGCAAAAACCTTGAGGAATTTAGACCTGGCGGTGCTTAATCCAGGCCTAGTTTTAGGTCCCTTGTTGCATTCCACCATGAACCCCAGCACTACTCATATTATGAAATACTTGACAGGTGGGTAATGTTTATATGTATATATTATAAGCAGTTTGGTTTTTAAACAGATAGGTTTAAAAAATCTCAGTTTATATGCGATAATTCGTTCAAAATATCGAATTTTAGAAGAGTGAACCTTGCCAGAAAGTTTGCTTTTCTAAAGAAGAGATAAGGACTTATAATGTACGCTTTAAAAAACAGAGTAAAAGTAAAAGCATAGATTCGGTAAAGATTTCTAACAAACAAAGAGAATTAAGTCAAATTTTTGTAGCATTTGATGAGATAATTTGGATGAAAAACATACCAAAAACATCACGACGTAGGTTAATTTCTTCACTTTTGTCGGTAAGATCCAGCTCCTCCACTGGTTTATACACTTTTCCTTTTCCCCACATTATGCAGCCAAACAAGCCTCCAAGCGCAGCGTGATTCGATACCGTGACCTCCGACCAGGAAAACTGTATCGAGCAGAGAGAATGATTTGCAGCTTAACAAAGAACAAGAACAGACAATTCCTTTCACAATCTTTCTGCCTCATGAAGTAATATTACATTATTGCCGGCCACGAGAACCACAGGTCCACAGCGTCCAGGCAGCGGTATAATAAAAGATGTGTACACGTGTCGATTGCATGCACCCATCTACAGATGCAAAGATTGGTATTCAATACAGGCACCTTAATATATGGTCAAGATTCAGGAAATGTGCAGCGTAATGGAGGCGTAATAGATCATTGATTTACTGCTCCCAGATACAATAAGATATACAATTCCTTTCACAATCTTTCTGCCTCACATTTTGTTTTTTTTTAATTTTTATTTAATACCAGTTTTCAAATAGGAATTAATTGCACAACAGATGGCATTAAATAGGAATTAATTGCACAACAGATGGCATGTTTGTGTATTTTTCAATTTTTTTGTTTTTTTATTATTTTTAAAAATTGATAATTATTTTGCACAGCAGGGGAAAATAGTTAAATCATTGTATTGCACCAATCAGAAAAGAGATAATTTAATTTACTAAAATTTTAAAAGTAATTTTAATTTAAAAAATAATAATTTTAATATTACAAATTTAAAAAACTTTAATAAACATTGAGTTAAATTTTTGAACAAATGTTGGTCAATGCAATATAGCGATCAACCGATCGCTATATAACCTGCCGACGGTATACCGGCAGGTAT
>LPNX010336316.1:426515-481159 GCA_001517045.1 Pseudotsuga menziesii | reverse complement strand
GGGATAGATCTGAGTTTAATGCATAGGAGGGAGTGCGATTGGCAAGGGGAATGGGATGGCAAGTGAATTATGGGTGTGTATTGGGATTTGGAGCAGTGAGCGACGAGAGAAGGAGAGGAGTTGCGTGGAAGCATTAGAACAAAAGGGAGTTGTGAGGAGGGAGCGCAGGTGTGAGGCTTGTGGAAAGCGTAGGCGCTATCCAGCCAGGTCGTCAATGTCGGGGACGCCATGGAAGGGAAATTTGAAACTGGGAGAACATTATTTTAAGACAATATGGAGGAAAGGGAAGATACAGAGCTGTATCTTCTCCAATAACCCTCATAATATCTGCCCAATAATGTGTACTGCTCTGTATATCTCAATTTCATAGCACCAGATTATGGTGTGATACCACAACTTATATTTTTAAAATGATCCTATCCAATCCACAACTATCCTGTCATGATCCAATAAGAAGTATCTTTAAAAAATGATCCAATCCACAACTATCCTGTCATGATCCAATATTCCGAAATCTCTTGAAGAAAGTTGGATACGATACATTCTGGTTAATCAGTTCTAAAAATTTACTACCAAATATGTGTGCGCCAGTTATTAACCTGTGTAACATGTTAACAGATGTCTTCTTCAAACCAATGGCAAAGATTATGGATGGAGGATTAACATGTTAAACAATTAATGGATGGCAATGAATCATCCTATAAAGATGATTCAAATATTTGAAACTAGAGAAGAACGCAAAAAATATGATTAAAATACTTAGTTATCACCATAAAGATTGTCATAAAAAGGCATTAACTAAGACGAAACTTGAAATTCCTAAGAAATCGATTCCATTCTCTATTGTTCATAGAGATACAGAGCCTACATTACAAAATTTGAAATTCCTAACAAATTATGATAGAGATACAGAGCCTACGAAATTTGAAATTCCTAAGAAATCCATTCCATTCCAACCCAGACGAAGGTAAGATACAGAGCCTACATTACGGTGGAAAGGGAAGATACAGAGCTGTATCTTCCCTAATAAATATCCACTGAATAACATGTATTGCTCTATATACTTCAACTCTGTAGCTCTAGATCTAATGGTAAGATTTGGAGAGAAATACCTGTGATGATCATGGACTTGGCCCTCAGCTATTACAGCTCCACAGCATTCTTAATTCCTGCATCAAAATTCAAATTCAAAAACAATAACCTGCCATTTAGTACCCAATATTTCTTAATTTTCATAGAATTCTTAAATTCAACCTACAATTTGTATTCCTATTCTAAGAAAACCATGAATATATAAATATAAAAAAGATAAAGACATACTTGTGAAACTGACCCTCGGCAGCATCTTTCATTCCTGCTTTGAAATTCAAATTCAAATTCAAACTCCTTTGTCATAAGCAAACTGAAACAATACAAAAACACAGACAAACAAACATCACAAACAACACAAAGACAAACAAACAAAACGGACCACAGACCACAGAAACAAAGACTCTAAGAACAAATGACCACATACCACAGAAGCAAACGACAAAGGAGTGAACAAACAACGCGTATACAAATGAGGACAGATATATATGGCTCCGTCCTTTCTCCACCGTCATAGGAGCAGACCCTAAAGAAAATATAATTCAAAAAAAATGCTGCTACACTGCACCGATTAAAAAAATAAAAATCTTGGTGCCTTTTTCAAAGAATATGTATATGAATATGAATTAATTTATGTAATTGATTAATATGCATTTTTAAGATCATTTATACAATTACCAATGTATTATAGGTAATTACAATTTGACCAATGTATTATAGGTAATTACAATTTGTGGGGGTCGTGCAAAGTTTGAATTTGAGTTTCATATGTTAAGGCCTTTCCCTTCTAATTCCAGAAGAGGTCCGGAGTGGTGCTATGAGATCAACTTTGATATGAAGCTCAGAGATGCATATCTCGATATGCATATTAGACTTGGGTCATTTCGAAATGAATATTAAGCCGGGTATAGTTGGGTATGTGCTAGTGCTTAACAATGGAACACAAAATAAAGGGATAAGATAAATACTCTGAGGACCAAATGAGGACCAAATGGCATTCATCTTGTATTTCAAGCTCTTTAAGCACGTCCAACATATCCACCTTCACCAGTAGAGAAACTCTCATCTCAAGAATCCTGTCAATCTTATCCGGGTCAGCTTTGGCCCTTTTCATGACCTGCACTGCTTGCATTGAGTCATTGTTGAGAACTCTTCCTCTCCACACGGGTCCCCGACTTTGGCTCGATCTCAAACGACATACAGTCGGCCTTCGCTTCCACCACTACAACCCCTTAATCCTTCCACAAATTTCCACCAACCTTTCTCTCGTCTCAAAACCCTGACCTTTATCCTTACATTTACATTTACATAGCCAAATCGCAGCCACTGCATGGGTTTGACATGAAAAACTTGTAAGCTACCCAAAGAGGTTATTTTGATCCTTCAAAGAAATAATGTGTTGTGTATTATAACGGTGTTATATTCAAAACACTTCAAAGAAATTATTGATTTATTGGTTAACCTCTCTTAAGATAATATTTATGTAACAAAATCAACCACTTTATTTTTTTAAACTTTAAATTAAAGAATATTTAATTCAATTTTATTAATTTCACTTAATTTAAGAGGTAGATACCAAGCAACTTTGCTACTAATTACACCTATTTACTTAAGCGTAGATGAATAATATATCTTAATGTATTTATATTTATGGGTTTTTTATATTTTATAAAAGATGAAAATAACCTATGTATTTCTCTAATTATATGAAAAATTGCATGTCTTCCGTTTTCTATATTGAGGAATTAGTGAAGGTAAAAGTAACCATTTGATATAGGAATTGATATTTTATAAAAACTTTAAAAAAATATTTGTTTAAATTTAATTCTTAAAAAAAAGAATTTTGAGAATCTTAATATATTAAATTTAAGTGTGAGTTTTTATTTAAGAATAAGAATAAGATAATGCATGTGGAAAATCTTATTATGGTTAGTAATTAATAATATTGAAAATTAAATCTAAATATAATGATGGTTAGTGTTATTGATGAAAAATGTTAATAAATTTGTGTGACAAAATCTTTTTATGAAATAATTATATGTGACAAGGTCTTTTAAAAGTATTTAATAGTTTTTTATTTGTAATATGACCATTTAAAAGAAGAATTTTATTTCAATATTTCTTTAATAGGAAAACCTAATAAAAGTGCAAGTCCTTTGTGTTGGACCTATGGTAAATAGATGTTTTCAATAATAATTGAAGTCTACTTGGTTGAAAATTGGAGTTTAGTATATTGTAGTGGAAGGTTTACTTTTGGGTTTTGTTTGCTTCAAATTTGGGGTGACACAAGATTGCATCTCAGTTAAAAATTAGGGTTAATTAATATTTTAAGCTAAATACTTGTGTGTAGTGGTTCAATAAAATAGACAATGGCATGCTAAGATTGTTGTGCAACCTTATCCAATAAATCCTACCTCTGTAACCCACTCACTAATTTGAACCTCCATCTTAATACAAGCTTAATCGCCTCATTTGTGGATAGACCACATTCTTGTTATTCAAATCAAATCAAATCTTATTTTAAGAGGCATTTTAAAGATATATATTTTCAAAACTTTCAAAAATTCCTTTACAAAATTTTTTTTCTAATCATAAATCTAATTTAAAGCTTTACTTCTACTATATTTTAGTTACAAAATTATTTATATTTAGTATTTTTTTATTAACTAAATTACAACTATTTATTAGTACAAAGGATATATATTCTATATTTTGTATTTTAAAATTAACCAAATTATCAACTTTTGTCAACACAAATAATATCACTCTTTATTTGTATTAAAAAAATAAAAACAATTTGAAGATTTCACTTTCAATTTGGACGGCATTTGTCTCTAAGTTGATTTTTTATAAATGATAGAGTAGAAGGTGTGTGTGTGTGTGTGTGTCTATATATATATATATATCAATTTTCATTCAAATAAATTTTGAGATGTAATAAGTTGTAAAGTACAATAAGCACATGATGAAGGAAGACTAATTTTAAGAGGTCCAAAAAAGAAGAAAAAAGTTATCTAAAAATAGATTGATCACACTGCAAAAGTTTGGGAAGTGAGCCCTCTCTTAAATTTATGATAATTATATGCATCACCCATAATTGTTTGAGTGATAGTGAGATTCGTTTCTTTAATGATCTTGTTTGTACATAACAAAAAAATCCATGCATATTGGACATTGACAAATTATTAAGGGTGACTAACTTATTGTGAACTGTCCTTGGGAAGCTACATTTCTTAGAGTACAACACCATTAAAAAAAATAGTCCTTAGGCATTGTAAAGACTCTTATTATAAAGGAAGAGAAAATGTTGGATGAGGAAATGATAAAAAGGAAGATACAACATCCCTAAGGAGGAAAAATCCTTGAAGCAATTGCTATTCATTTTGTGGTAAAAGGAATTTTCCCTTGAGGATTTTGTGTTATGTTTAAAAAATAAACCACCAAATTGTGTATGACATTACACAAAAAAATGCTATTTCTAATAATCAAGTATATTTTCAATCATAGGATATAATTATGTCTCTACCAAACTTTCACAAAATGAATATTTAAGAATTAAAAATGTGCATTACTTTTATTATACGATTATGTTAACTTGAAATGGGGTAAAAATTATGTTAAATTAACATAATATCAAAAAAAAAATATTCAACGTTGCATAAGTTGAATCTATATTTTTTTATTAAAATTATCATTCAAATTTATGATCAAATTTTTATTTTTTTTTCTTCGATGCTATTTTGCACATTTTGGGGGCAATTGCTAGTTACGTTGAACTTTGAAGGCATTCTTTCTCTCGGGTCAGGATTTTAGGCAATGTTACCAACTTGTCATCCCTCTATCAAATAAAAATTTGACATGTGTACAATTCTAAAGTTAAAATGTAACTCCACGTCTCTCCTTCATGTTTCAGAATGGGTGATGATGGCATTAGTAAAAGATTGGATAGATTTTTGCTATCCACCAGCCTTATTGACCATCTTCCTCAGCACAAGGTTTGGGTTTATCCCTCAGCCATCTCGGACCACTATCCGGTTATCTTGGAATGGAGGGAGAACTCTTCTCCTTGCGCCTTCCCTTTCAAATTTAACCACTCTTGGCTGGCTTTCGATGATTTTGTTAACATGATCAAATTGGAATGGTCTCACCTCACCTCAGAACCCACCGTTTCCTTTATGGACTCCTTTTTGTTAAAGCTTAGGCTTTTGAAAGCGAAAATCAAAGATTGGACTCATCATAAGTCTCTTGAGTTGAAAGATAAGAGTATTATTCTTGAGAAAGAGATACATACTATTCTTACCTCTTCCCATTCAGGTATCCTCTCCTCGGAGACTCTTACCTCTCTCAAGGCTCTTCAATTGGACCTGAAAAAGTTAAGGGACCATGAGATCCTTTCTGCCAAGCTAAAAAGCAGGATGATCTGAGCCACTTTGGGTGACTCTAGTACCAAATTTTTTCATTCTATTGCTTCAGCTAGGAAAAACCATAATGCGATTTGGGGTTTGAAGGATGAGGAGGGCTTAGTGGTATAAAGTGACTAGGCTTTGAAAGACTTGGGTGTCAGGCACTTCCAAAGAATTTTCAAAGACGACAATCTTACCACTATTTCAGCTCAGTTGAATGTTATCAAACTTTACCCTTCTTTTTTCTCCCCTGAGGCTCGATCTAACTTTAGCTCCAAGGTGACTCATTTGGAAATTGAAAGGGCCTTCAAGTCTTTCAAGAAAGACAAATCACCTGGGCCTGATGGGTTTCCTGTAGAGCTTTTTCTTGCTTTTTTTGATCTTTTAGGGGATGACTTGGTTCATGTGGTGGAAGAAGCTCAGAAGACTGGGATGGTTCTGCCCTCTCTTAATTCAACTTTTATTACCCTCATTCCTAAAAAAGAAAATCCTCCAACCTTTGCTGACTTCCATCCTATCTCTCTCTGTAACTTAATCTATAAGCTGATAACTAAGGTTGCTGTGAGCCGCCTCAAACCCCTTCTTTACTGTTTCATTTCTGCGCAGCAGTTTGGGTTCCTAAAAAATCGTCAGATCTTAGAGCCTCTGGCCATTACTCAAGAAGTTTTCCACACTGTCAAAACCAGGAACAAAAGTGCTCTTGTCCTCAAACTTGATCTATCCAAATCCTTTGACAGAGTTAACTGGTCTTTTATGAGGCTCATACTTCTTCAAATTGGTATGCCTCTGGAAGGAGTCAACTGGGTAATGGGTTGCCTCACCTCGTTCAATTTTTCTCTTCTCATAAATGGCTCCCCCTCTCATTTTTTTACTGCCTCACGTGGCATCAGATAGGGCTGTCCTCTTTCTCCTCTTCTTTTTATCCTTGTGATTGAAGGACTCAGCCTTCTTATTGAGGATGCCCATAGGCAGGGTGTGGTAAAAGGGATAAAAATTTCAAAGGACTTTTCCCTTACCCATCTTCTTTTTGTTGATGACGTGATACTTTTTGGTTTGGGCTCTTGTGAAGAATGGATAGCCTTCAAAGTTATTCTGGATACTTTCTGCGAAGCATCAGGAATGCTCATAAATGCTGAGAAGTCCTGCTTTCTGTTTAACAATTCTAACGATGAGCTTCTAAATAGAATTTCCCACTCTTTATCTTAAAAAACCTAGGACATCTCTACGGGTTTTAATTACCTAGGTTACTTTATATAACCTACGGGCTATTTGGTAAAAGATTGGTTTTGGCTCATAAAAAAGTTTGAGAAGAGGATACATCATTGGTATTTCAAGCTCTTATCTTTGGGAGGGAGGATGGTCCTTATTAGGGCTGTTCTGACCAACTTACCGGTTTACTGGCTGTCTTTAGTCCCCATTCCGAAATCCATTCTGAAGAAGCTCATAAGTTTAATCTTTTATTTTCTTTGGGGCTCCATGGGGATTAAGAAAAAATACCACCTAGCTGATTGGTCCTCTCTCTCCAAGCCTATTACTCAAGGTGGTTGGGGTATAAAAAATTTAGAATGGTTCAGTACTTCCTTAAGACTTAAATCCTTTTGGCTCACTCTTTGTGGCAATGGTCTCTGGTTCAAAGTGATCTCTATGAAATATTTAAAGAAGCATAATGTCCTGTCTTGGTTTTGAGGCAAATCTTTCTCAGCTATGGGTGCCTCTGTTATTTGGAAAGGCTTTATAAATACTATCACTTGGCTAGGCAAGGGACTTATATGGATGGCAGGTAATGGTGAAAGCATAAAGGTAGGTGTGGACCCGATCTTGGGTATGGGCACATGTTTTGTTCTGCCACAGGACCTACGTATGTATCTGGAAGATTATGGCATTACATCCCTTGCTCAGGCCAGAAATCATTCAAACGAAGCTTTGAACTATTGGTTCTCAGCCACAGATTTGGATCTTGGTGGAGAATGACATTCTCTCTGGGAGAATTATGTTAGGGGATTGGAACATGGGAGGATTCGTCTTAGATCCTCACCTAATTACTTTCTTTGGACATATAGGAATTTTTCAGGTTCTATTACTGCGGCTAAGGTATATGAGTGTTTGGTGGACCACTAAAAGGAGCCCAACATGGATTCATCCATTGTTCTTCAGTTTTTGTGGAAACTCAATATCCCGAAAAAAATCCGATGCTTTATCTGGCTCCTCATAAAAAATAAATTACTTACATGGGATCAGCTCACCAAACACAGCTTACAGGGTCCTAGCTACTGTCAGCAGTGCAAAAAAGAGGATGAAACAGCCCAGCACATTTTCCTGGAATGCCATTTCACAAAGAATACGTTTGCTGCGGTTTCTGAACAGTTTAACTCCGGATCCTTTTATATTGCTTCCTCTGGTTCTACGGCTCGATTGCTTCTGGAACTATGGGTGAAAAAGCATTCTCTGAACTTCCCCAAGTTATACCTGCCTTTCTTTACTTTTTGGTCTATATGGAAGCACAAGAATTTATGTATCTTCGAGGGGAATACTCCATTTGTCTATCCAGTCCTACAGCATATTGATTTGCTCTTCCATACTTACTCTGTGCCTACAAAAAAGATAAAATACAGACTGGTAGGATTGTCACCAAAAATGGAGTATCCTTGTGGGTTTTTTGATGGTGCAGCCGCCAAGAACATAGGGGGGGAAGGCTTCATTTTGTACTTGAGTAGCTCCCACAGTATACATTTCACCATGGGCTGTGGAAGGAGTACTAATACAAAATCAGATTTGATGGCTCTGTGGGCTCTTCTCTCTGTCTCAAAGGTCATGGGAATTCCTCTTCACTCTCTTTTCGGTGACTCCCTTGTCATCATATCATGGGCTACAGGAAAAGGCACCTTGAACTTACATCATCTAAGTCATTGGTGTGATGATATAAGAAATTTACTTCATAACTTTCTGGATTTGAACTTGAAACACATATACCTTGAGCATAACCAGATTGCAGATAGTCTCTCAAAATCTGCACTTTCTCTTGATTCAGGCTTTGGGAAATTCCAAGAATTTTGGGATGACAAGATTACTGATAATGGTAATTTTCAGTTATATTAGTATGTGCTGACCTTTGAGCACTATTTTGATGTTATAAGCTATGAGCTAAGCAATCTCATGAGGAGACGTTCTATCATCCTTTTATGCTCATATTTTATGTCATTTCTGTTCATATCAGGAAACCGATAAAAAATCTGACCTGTCCATACAGGAGTGATGATAAAAGCCTGCAACAAAACAGGCTGTGCTCTCATGCCCTTGGTATGATGACAGTGTCTCGTTGGTCCAAGAGGATCCCTTACTGAACATATATATGGAGTCAGTCTCCTTTTGAATGTATATGATGATCTTTGATTCAATAGAATAACAGGATCTAGTATTTTTTTTGCTGAAAAAAAAAAAGTTACATTTCTGATCTTTCAACTCATTAAGACCGTCGTTCAAATAAGTCTTAGTGTTTCAGAGGTAACGTTTGTGATTTTTCAACTCACTTAGAGTTGGGAGGCCTGCGATTCATTTCAACGGAATAAATATTTTAATATAATATTTTTATGTAATTACAATTTTAACTCTTACCTCACCCATCTTGACACTTCACCAACAGGTGCGACATCTTTGAACATACTTTTTATATATATTTAATATAGAAAAACAACTTTTAGGTTTTTTTTTATATTTATTATAGAAAAAAATCAATTCTTTTAAAATATATATACAATTTTTTATATAATAAATAAATTAATTGACTATTATTATTTGTTTTATAATTAATATAATTATTTTCATTTTATTATTTTTTATAATTAATATCTTACTTTCATAAAAACAATTTACTCATTTTTAATATCTAATATTTTTTTCAAAGAATAGTTTAGTTGATTAAATTAATGACTTAAATTATATTTAAAAATTTAAAAATTTAAAAATTATTATTATTATAAATAATTAAACTATTCATGTAAAATTTCCTTAATATTTTTAATTTTAAAATTTTTGTTGCACCGAGAGGCGTTCTACAGCCCATATGAGGGAGATCTTGTAACGTGATGTAACGTTACTAACATGTCGGCAAAAAATAATATAGTGATAGTGAATATTATGGGAGAGATCTTGTAACGTGATGTAAAGTTTATAACATGTCGGCAAAAAATAATAGTGACAGTGAATACTATGGGAGAGATTTTGTAACACAAAATAAAAAATAATATCACTTTCGTAAAGTTATTTTTATCAATAAAAACTAAAATTTCTAATATGCCAAAATAAATGTCGGCCACAAAAACAATCTAATATGGGGGAGATGTTGTAATCTTCCTACCTAACAAAACAATAAAAAAGTAAAAATTTAATTATTCGTAAAAAAAAATATGTGGGTCAAGAAAAAACACAAAATTGAATTATTCACAAAAAACTGTTGGCCTTGCACATGGTTTTAAGGCATTCTAAACAACCCATGGTTTTATTGTACATGGTTTAGGAGGCTTTGCACATGGTTTTAAAACCATGTGCAAGGCCTCCTAAACAACCCATGGTTTAATTGTACATGGTTTAGGAGGGCCTTGCAAATGGTTTTAAGACCATGTGCAAGAACCATGTGCAAAGCCTCCTAAACAACCCATGGTTTAATTGTACATGGTTTAGGAGGGCCTTGCAAATGGTTTTAAGACCAAGTGCAAGACCTCCTAAACAACCCATGATTGTAGGAGTAGGGAAATGATGCAATGTTCGTTCCTAACAAAATAAAAAATATTATATGTAAGTCATAAATAATATTAAATATTAATAACAATAAAATTATATGTGGACATTAAATAAAAAGATGTGTCTTTTGGTTTGAATCAAATCAATTTATACCTAAGAAGATGTTTGCACCTCGAGAGATTTGATCCATCTCGGCGCTTGATAGAGACTAGGATTTGGATCTACGCTGGTTATAAAACTTTTAAATTTACCCTTGCAAGATGATTAATTTTACAACTTTTCTAATAGTATTAGGTTGCAAGATGATTAATTTTACAACTTTTATAATATTATTAGGTTTAATTCTTTTAACATAATATACTATGTTATCAAATTGTATAATAGTTATATCACATACATATCGATTTACAAAAGAGACATTCTTTTCCAAAAAAAATTCATAAACTTTTGTTATATAATAAAATATTACATTCTTTAGATGATTATTACTTGATACATCTTACAAACAGTTTAATTCTGGAAAGCAAGAAACAATCTTTTACCCCAGAAAAGACTAATCATTTCCCATTAAGCATCAAGTTTACATAAAACTTAGCATGTCCAAAATTGACATATTTCGATCTTAATTTCTCTTTATGAGAAATAACTTCATTTTTAGTCAAAATAGATCTCATTTCAAACCGGATTCAGTAAAATACTATCATAATATAGATCCATGCATAATCCAGCTTTGTGATAACTTGCCAACTAACAGATATTGGCCCACAAGAAAATTTGCCATCTATTGATCTTCTTCTTAGACAAAAACAATTCTAGATACACATACACAAAAATAGAAAGTTTTGACTTCAAAAAGAGAATATTGATTCCTTAACATGGCCATTTTTTAATTCAGAAATGTGTCATGTTCCACCTTGCATTAATACCTCAGCTTTAGCTAACTCAAATTCCATAACATTATGTTCTCTATAAATATGTTTGATGTCCATAACTTCCATATGACTGATAAATCTGAGAATTTCATCCAACATGGATGATAATTGAATATTATGCATCATATTAGTCCCATTTATCCATTTGATGACAATCTTTGAATCTCCAAATAATTGTATCTTTTTTATCTCATATTCAATGACACTCTTAATGGAAGTTTGATACCACTGAGTTCCCCATAATTATCAGCACCTTCTCCTAAATCAGCTTTAAGGAAAATACACCCCCGTGCTCCACATAAATTACCCCCTGCTCCACATAAACTATAATCTCCCCATGCTACTCCATCAAAATATCCATCCATTCTTTCGAATCTATAACATTTTTTTTTATGAATAGTTCAACTTGCAAGTTTTTTATTACTACTTCTGAAACAACTAAGTACATTGTGAAAATTTAATGTAACTATTTATTATCATTGTTGTAATCATTTTGTATATTATAAATTGATAATGGATATTATATAGATTTCCATTAAGTAAAACATATATTTAATTTGATTAGCTATATTAAATAAGTTAACGATGAGAATTATAAAGTAACATTTTATTTTAAAAATTTCAAAATAATCATTTTTTATTTTTATTTTTTAATTTATTTAATTTTTGAAAAAAAATTGAAATATGCATTTTATTTTGATTATAAATGTATACATGTATTTCATTTTGATTACAAACCTATTAAATAAGTTAATTATAAGAACCATACAATATAAATATTATATTTTATTTTTTTCTTTATCATAACTTTTTACATGGTTGGATTTTTTGGTGTCTCTCCTGCCAATTAGCTCATCTCTAAGGGGAATTGAACCCTATGCTCAAAAGACCCACACCTTAACCGAATGAACTAGTAAAATTTAACAAAGTAATAAATAAATTACCCATAAAAAACATAAAGCAATAATATAAAAACAGATATACAATCATTTTTCCCCAAAATATCCACCTATTTCATTCCAAATCCTCTAATTTTTAAACTATACAATAAAGATATTAGTTCTATTTTTTTAATCATCCATATATTTACTTAAATTATAATTAAAAAACACAATATACATTAAATTATAATTACTCTTTATCTAAAAAATTATCCTAATTAATGTTTAAACATATTCTTTTATATAATAAAAGCCACTAAGTGAAAATGTCACTAGATGAGATAGGCTATGTCCTTAAGTCAATAAGTTGTGTTTAAAAATTAAAATAAGATTTTTAATCAAATTTTGGTAAAAAAATATTTTATTTGATTAATTACATAATACAAATTGCATAATTTGAATGTGAAGAGTTTTTATATGAAATATTTTAATTAATAAATAAATTTTTAGTTATTTGTTTGGCTTCTTTCATTTTTTTAAGCTTTATGTTTTTTCAAATAAAGAAAAGATTTACAACCTATTCCTCGAATAAAAAAAATATTTACAACGTTTTAGTAAGGAGAGGCTAAAAGCTACGACATAGGCCAGGCCACCATCAATATCTAAGACATCAATCTGATGATAATGATAATATCTCCTTGGTTTAGTCTTTTTTTAGGTGTGTGTTAGAGGATTGGGTATGAGTTTTTTGGTTCGCTTCTTGGTTGTAAAAATTGTTGTTAAGTTTCTGTGGGCTTATGTTTTTTATATAGGTTATGTTATTAATTGTATTATGTTTTTAGCACTTGTTTAAAGACAAATTTATTTTATCAAGCTCCAAGGGTTAGCTCAATTGGTAAGATGTGCGCATATTCTCTCGGTTCGGGGGGAGGTCACAGGTTCAAGCTTTGAGTCCTTTGGGGTTAGGCCTTCTGTTAGGATGGCCAATGGTTTACCACCTCTACCATCCACAAATGTGGAGAAGTATTGCTAGATTTCCCGTGGATCTTTTCATCTGAAAAAAAACAAAACAAATTTATGTAATGAAAATCCAAAAGAAAACGTTATTTACATGTTAAATGCATTTGGACGGTCTTTTAATGATGCTTTGCATTTCTGCGAAAGGGTAAATAGTAATCAAGATTGTTGTAATGTAAGGCCATAGGGAAATAGTAAGGAAGTAATGATTGTCACTCATTTACTGTGATAGGGAAAATAATAAAGATTAGTATAATTTTCAATATATATATATATATATATATATATATATATATTATTTTGTACGATTATTAAGTAATTTTGTAAAAAGCTTTAATAAAATATTTTTTAAATTTTCATTATATTTTTAATATTTAATTATTTTATTAATATTCAAGATAATAAAAAACTATATAAATTAAAATTTGAATGATTTATATTTATTAATATAAATATAAAAATCAACTCAATAAATAATATATGTCTATTTTAACATTTTATATTATAGAATGAGAATGTGTTTGATCGGGAGACTGACGACGAAGGAAGCCATGGACTTCGAACATGGATATGTTGCTCTAGAAGACAACGGGGAAGAGGGGTTTTCCAGAGTGCGTTGTACACTCGTTGATGGGGAGGCAGAATGCTTGGGTTTGATTCTGGCGAGCAACGAGGGAGGTCTTCGTTGTAGATTCTACAGAAATAATGTCGAAGGAGGTCGGCTTGATGTGGTTGCCCACCGTGTTGGCGATGGCCCTAATTTGCATTGCAACTGTAACGCTGAGTTGACGGGTGTTGCGATTCTATATCTAGTGAAGGAAAGGGTTACCGCCTCTGCAGCTTTGGACATCTTCGATGAAGAATCGGGGGTTTCAGGCCCAACAGCCTCACTGCGGCCTTCTAGGGTCAAGGCTATCAGGGAAACTTCCAGTGATCTTGCCCTTTCAGATATGGCCGCCCCAACATATCCAACACTCTCCGAACACGCCAAAGCCTCCTTGTTTCCTCTTGACCCCAAACCCTTTTGGATTTTCGTAAGGTCTCTTAAGGGGGTCTCTTTCTATTTGCGAGTCACCCTTCAATTCTCTGTTTCACAGCTGAAATCTTTGATCCAACAGGTAGAAGGAACCCCTTCAGGTCTGCAGGGGCTTATCTTTGCTGGTCAGTAACTCTTAGACCACCAGAAACTCCATAGCCTTGGGATCTCAAAGGACGCTTGCATCTCCCCGGTGGCCAATCTTCGAGAAGGAAACAATAGGCCCTCTGCTTCTCAGCCTAAGTCCTTCAAGGATGCAATGCGAGAGGGGCTCTCTACCACTCAAATTCCGATCCAGACCCCTCACTCGGTCTACATTGTAGATAAATCAGAGGAGGTTCCCACCTTGGAGATCCCACAACTAGACATCCTCGAGAACCTTATCCTGCACAGGGAGCAAACCCTCATCTGCAGATTCAATGGATTGTGACCAAAAACCAAATATCTCCTTGAATGGATAGACTCTAACTGGCCCAAGGGCTGTCAGGTATCACTCTGTGCTAAAGGTTTTTTCTTAGTGACTTTTCCTTCTCGAGAAGATATTCTTTCATTTTCAAGTAAAGGGCCTTGGTTTTGGGGTTCTGTTGGGCTTTTCTTAACCCCCTGGTTTCCTAAGTTTGACCCTTTAACTATGGTAGTAACAAAGGTGCCCATCTGGGTACGTCTTCCAAACTTACCTTTGCACTACTGGACTCAATTGATCTTTGAAGGGATAGGAAATGCTATGGGTTGCTTCTTGTCAACTGATGACTCTTGCTTTGCTTAGGGTCTTTTCACTTATGCTCGCATTTGCACCACCATTGATATTAGTTCAGGGCTCCCTGATTCGGATTTATGCGTGAACGAAATGAAAGAACATATACAAAATCATAATCATAGACATTTTACATAGATAACAGAGATACAGTAACCACATATTCTATTAAATGGCGGAAATAGAACAGACTGTAATACAATTGCTAGAATGGTGGTAGCTATCTCTAAGAAGAGATGTGGCTGCTACGCTCATCCATGCCAAGCTGAATACAAAATGAGGCCAAAGGGGCCTATTTATAATAATAATGAGGGTGAGAACCCCAAAAGTCCAAAACATAACCCTAGAAGATGAACCGTCATAAAGTTTGCGGCCCCAAGGTGGTAAGTTGAACATTCAACTTCCCGAGGTCATAACTTTTGCATACGATCTCCGATTTGGGCGTTCGATAGCTCGTTGGAAAGGTCTATCTAACCTTTACAACTTTTGGTTGGATAAATTTAAGCCAATGAAAACCATTTAGCCTTGAATCACCAAAAAATTTCGTTTAGGGCCTCAAAACAGCCCCGAAAGTTTGGGACCCGAAAAACTGTAGAAAAATAACTAGGAAACTGCCACAATGGACAATTGTTTTGAGCAAGTGGAATAGGTGGGTGGCCACCGATCTCCATCAGGATCAATCCTCCTTCCTTAGGAATAAATGGTCTCCATTGCGTCGAATCCCATATCATATCTCGAACTGTATGTTGAGTTGATCTCCTGGTGTGACATTTGCTGAAGTGAAGAGGTTGCTTTTCTTTGGCATCCCTGAGGGTTGTAATTCTTGTGTGGATGATTTGTTTTTGTAGGAGCACCTTGAATGCCTGGCCTTGCATTGTAGAGGTGCTCGGATAGATGAGGAAATGATGACTCTATCTTCTGCTTATGTCTGATGAGCAGAGACACCCTGTGCAGAGGGTGTGGAGGTCTCTGTGATCTTATGTTCTCCTTCAGACACAATTGTGAAGAGGAATAATTTTCGAATGTGGGAGCTTATCGTCCTACCTTGCGAGACTTTGTTAGGTGCAACGGTCTCTAGTATTCGATAGAGTTTTCCTCCCAAAGTAACAATGACGCTGCGAGGACGTGACTCATATACAGCATGACGCTTCCACATATATGGTTGTCCTAAAAGAACATCACAGACTTCAAGTGGGGCCACATCACACAATACCTCGTCTTTGAAAGGATTGATGCCATATGGTAGGAGGAATTGTTAAGTAATGAGGATACCTCGTCCTTGGCTTAGCCAACTGATGCTATAGGGTTGCGGGTGTGGTGTTGTCGGAAGCTCCACTCTTGATGACTTCTGTTGAGATTAGGTTCTTTTGGATGCCATTGTCAATAATGAAATGTAGTGGAATTCCCTTCACCCACATCTGCGAGTGGAAGAGGCGCTCCTCTGCCTCTGACTCTTCAGGATCCTCTAGTTGAATATGTGTGGTAGCAACAGTGGCAGTGGGGTCTGCATCAATGATCCGCCTCCCATTGTATGTGGTTGTGGCATTGGATTCGGAATCAGAATCAAGATCTGATTCTAAAGATTTGATCTCGACCACTAATGACTACTTTGAGCGACATTCATCAGTGTTGTGCCAAGGGATTTTATGAAATTCGCACCACTTACCGGTGTCCTTCTTTGTCTTTCCATCCCCCTTCTTTGCTTGTGGTAGGGATTGGTTGTCATTTCCTTTTGCTGTGTTTTGCGGGCTAGGGTTTCCCTTGCCTTGCTTCTGCGGTGGATTCGCAGGTCCAGAGTCTCACTTGTTCTTTTGTCAAAATTTCTCCTCGATTTTGACAGCATAATGATAGCCAGATCCAAGTGAAGAGATGTCGAGGAAGTCCATCTCAGTTCATATGTACCGATGTAGACCACTGCGATATTTGAGAATTAGGTGCCGCTCGGAGTCCTTGATACCTAGCTTTGTGCGCAAGGTATGAAAGTTGCTGGTGTACTTCAACACCATCTGGTCCCTTTCTTGATGCAGAATGGTCCATTTTGTGTACTGGTAATGATAGTTTCCCACAAGGTAATACTGTTCCCTGACGACATCTATGAAAGAGTCCCAAGTTGGATTTGTTTCAAACATTCCAGACTCGTCTGATGAGTTTTTCTCACAACAAGTACCCCACCAATTTTGGACATGGGGGACTGCCTTAAGGAGCGCAAAGGTGATCTTTTCCCTGTCGAAAAAATTGTGGATAGAGAAATGCCCTTCGAGAACATTCAACCAATTATCTAGGGCATCTGCATCGATTTTTCCTTCAAATAAAGGAATATCAAAGTTAACTTGTACCTTGAAGGGACTTGCATCCCCGAACCGGTTGCTCGTAGAAGATGCACTTGCCGTTGTCGGCATTCATAGAAGGATTTGGGCGAAACTATCCATCATCTCGTTTCTATGTCGCTTTAGGGCTTCCTCGAGCAGCGACTTGATAGGAATTCCTGCTCCGTCGTCTCTCTTTTCTTTCGCCATGGGAGGTCATTTGGGATGGCGATAATGATCAAGTGAAACTAGTTCGAGACCAAACTCTCTATACTCGAACCTCGTCGGGGACATGCGCCGAGAAACAATCAAAGAGCAGATTGCTATGATACCACTGATCCAGATTTATGCGTGAACGAAATGAAAGAACATATACAAAATCATAATCACAGACATTTTGCAAATATAATAGAGATACAGTAAACACATATTCTATTAAATGGCGAAAATAGAACAGACTGTAATACAATTGCTAGAATGGTGGTAGCTATCTCTGAGAAGAGATGCAGCTGTTACGCTCATCCGTGCCAAGATGAATACAAAATGAGGCCAAAGGGGCCTATTTATAATAATAATGAGGGTGAGAACCCCAAAAGTCCAAAACGTAACCCTAGAAGATGAACCGTCATAAAGTTTGTGGCCCCAAGGTGGTAAGTTGAACAGTCAACTTCTCAGGGTCATAACTTTTGCATACGATCTCTGATTTGGGTGTTCGATAGCTCATTGGAAAGGTATATCTAAGATTTACAACTTTTGGTCAGCCAAATGTATGCCAATGCTAATAATTTGGCCCCAAAATGCCAAAAAACATCGTTTAGGGCCTCAAAACGGCCCCAGAAGTTTGGGACCCGAAAAAACTGTAGAAAAATAACTAGGAAACTGCTACAATGGACAATTATTTTGAGCTAGTGGAATAGGTGGGTGGCCACTGATCTCCATCTGGACCACTCCCTGACAAGATCAACCTAAAATTAGGCTTGTCCATTTGGAGTCAAGCCTTAGATTATGAAAACACAGCCTTCAGGTGCAAGATCTGTCGTCAAACAAGCCACCTTTTCAATGCTTGTCCGCAACGAAATACCCAGCTACAACGTACCACGAAATCACATAGAGCCAAAAGCTGGCAACCCTAGATGCAATCGCATGAAGAAAACCAGCAAGACGACCAACTTAACGAAGATACACCCCCAGCATAACAGGTTCAGAGATCCACTCCATCTCCGCTTGAGGTGCATATGCCTCTTCAAGAAGATGAAAGCATGAAAAACGATCCTCCTCAGGGGCACAAAAGATACCATGAATCTTCCTCTTCAGTCTCTGACAAGGAACCCCTCCACGATTCCATTGCTACTTTGCAATTGGCCGTAGTGTCCTTAACTTCAGGGGAATGGATTCAAGTCAAGAAAAATCCAGGAAAGAAAGGAAAGACCTAAGAATCAGCCCACTTAGGGTTGGTTTTCTTCATTGGCATCTCCATGTTTCTTCTCTCTTCTCAGCTTCTCTCTGAAATGATCCTACTCTGGATCTGGCTTTGTTGTCTCGCTGGGCTTTTCAGCTTAGCGATTTGAAACTTTTTTTTTTAACTGTTAGCCTCTCTTTCTTCTTCCCCCGCCCTTCTAGAAGGAAGCGGAAAATGGATTGTATCATTATTTTCTTTTAGTTCAAGGCTCTAACTTACAAAAAAAACATTTTATATTATAACTAAAAAACAATACTAATATGGTAATATATCATTATTTATATTAAATAATTATTATTGTGAAATGTCATTGACATACAATCATTTAACACATAAATCCAACATGTGTGTAGTTTTTTTTAATATGGTACATAGTACATATTTGGGTTTATACGGTTCTTTATGTTTTCTCTAACTTCAACTAAAAAACATGAAAAGTTTGGTCCTTGCAAAGTTTGGATCCTTGACTTGATCAAACTTAGGGTTTCTATGGTTTAGTGAGGTCGTTTATGAAGATGTTCATCTTCTTCGAGATAGATATGTCTGTATATGAGTTCAATGAGAATGTTGCATGCATGAATCCTAAGAAAGATGGACGACCTATGAGATTGATGTGAATACCCCTTTTTCACTTCACTTCCTCATTGTTCTTGGAATAATATTAGAGCTAGTCATTTTCTACTTTGAGTGTTTCCTTTGTTTTTCTTTTCATATTTTTTCCCCATGGCACTGAAAATGGACAAAGTTCAAGCTCAATGAGCAAATACTTGATAATAATTAAGAGATACACTAGGTATTGTAGATTCTAGAGTGGAGAGACCATAGATCCTCATGTTCCAAGGCCCAAACCTTGCATTACTTAGAGACTTGAACAACAATCTAAGAGACATTAAAGTATTTGTTCTAGAACAAAATCTAAGATGCAAACGATTTTGAAATATGATTATCATGATTTAGTATCTTGATCTATGTATTCCCAGTAGGATACTATGTTATCCTCAAAGAAGTGTGTAGGTGATACAAATTCACATAACATAGGTATGTTTTTATCTACAGAAACTCAACGTTGTGCTTGAAATGTGCATTATGCCTCCATTTTATTGCTTGCAACACCCTATATATTGAACCCTATAGACTTAAACAGTAAATGTAACTATTATCAAATATATATCTCCCAATATTGTACATTGATAAATAGGAAGTGACAAGCTCTATTTTTTTGTATACTCATGAGGGAGATTCCTTCACAATTCGATCTCATGTTGGGAAGACAGAAAACAAAATTCCTAAGCATTAAAGTTACCAAATTTTACAAAAGTAGAAACAATTATGGTCAAGGTTAGGACAAAAAATAATGGGCATACATTTATCAATTTAAGAAAAAATAGAATGGCTACATTTAATAAGAGATTTACATGTATGCAACTCTTGTGTAAGCTTGGTAATTGAGACATAAATGGTTTCCTAAGCATTACTTTTAGGCATATGTGTTCCACTTGAGGAACCAAAATAATAGGCTTATCTTCTTTTCTAGAGGGCCACAAAAATGTCGAATCTTACCCTTGCAAAAAGTCTTCATAAAATACAAAATATTTAATTACCAATTTTTTAAATCCCTCAATAGCATATTAAGAAAACTCTAGCCGCTTATGAGCATCCTACATAAAACACCACAACAAATATTGAAAGGTAACATCAAAACTAAACGCCAACAAACGTTTAATTGCATATTCATGCTTAGCTAGATGATTAGGAGAGTACGGGCCGTAAGGTAAATCCTAGAGTTTGATGATCAAGAATAATTAAGTGGTATTGAACAACTGGTAAGAATTGTCACCTCAAGGGAAGAAACCCTAAAAACATCACTTAGGAGTGGCATAAGGCCTCGAAAAATGTATTCCCATAGACTAAGTTATTGTATTTTTCTTGCATTCGAGATTCAGTTTCTACAATGTAGGAACTTTTGTATTCTAAACAAAAATCAGGAAGAGATGACAAATTAGGAGAAGAAAAAATTAGCAGAGTGAACTCCAATTATCAATCATAGAGAAAGGTGGTCCTTGGAGTTGTGGAGAAGAAAAATATCAATATTTAATCACAATCAGAGGCAATGTCCTCAATATTAAGAAGAAGATTAGAAGGAAATGACATGCCAGGATTAGGAATTACATGTTAAAATGAAAGTATTAATATAATTTTTTAGCTAATAGTCTTAATTTCTATGAAAAAATTATCACAAATACAAGACTCTCATCCTTTAGAGTATCACTTGTTAATCTAAGATATTTGTTGAATTTAAACATAAAATATAGGTATCCTAACACCTTTATTGAATTTCTTACTACATGAAATGTCATAAAGGCAGAAGAGACAAATGAGGACTACATCTCTAGTGATAGTTTTGGAGATGAAAACATTTCTTCAATGTTTGGTTTTATAGAAACAAATGTCTTTCCAGATACAGATTGTAATACTCACACTTGTTGAAATGGAGAAGGAACAATCCCTTGTTAGTAATGGCCTTGCTACCACGTTCAACAATGAATTGGGCATGGTTGTTGAACATATTTCATCTATAACTCCACCTTCAATTCAAACACGGGGACTTGGTTCTTTCCCTTAGATTAATTTGCTCGGTGCTTGTTAAAATGAAAATATTCATTGACTATTTAGAAGTACCCTTGTAACAAAATGTCATTTTACTGAAAACTTGTTTTAAAGCAGTGTGCAAATATGGTTACCATTTTATGATTTAGGATGAATGGTATAAGTTTTGATGGACAGTTAGAGCTCCTTGGAGGGGTAATTTGTAATTATTCTTTGAGCATAATATAATTTCAATGATAGACGTTGAATTCTATGCCTATTTGTATGAGTTAGATTTTCACCATTAGAGATGCATATTATGTAAGAAGTGTGGTTTAGATGTAGTGTGATTAGGTAGCTAATGTGAGTTTTAAACTATATGGTGAATGCTAGTCACATTTAAATGTGCCAACTACCTCTCTCAAACTTGAATGGGGATAAATATCTTAACATCCATGCTTTAAGGAATTTGTATGCCTATGCTTGTTAATGACTATTTAGTTGTTTTAAACTTTAAAGTTGATATAGAAGACTTGATAAATTTGATATCTTATGCATAATTTTTGGCTTCTTACCTATAGACTCATTTTCGCTAATTTTATTTTTTCATTGATACATTTGAATCCTATGTGTTTTTATATTTGAGGCAACCTGCATATGATATATACTATGAAATGCCATGTCTTATTGTGCAATAATGTGCTAAATATATTATTTGTAAGTTATGTGTAATGATTCATTACTTGTGTAATTTTAAATGGTAAGTGTTTTGTCAACTTCATAATATTGTTAGTTGTGTATCTATTATTCTAGGATGAGATATTGATGTTCAATTATTTTTATCTAATTATTCAAATTTTTCTTTGGCATTCTATTGCACAGTTTAGGGCAATTGCTAGTATACGAATATATCACAAAATTAGTGAATACGTCGGTCCCACCCATTCCAGTTTCAATTTACCCATAGCCCATTTTAGTAGCACAACCTAAATCATCCATGCCAATTTTAGTTGGTCCTAGATAGGGTACTTTACTTAAAAAAACATTCTACTTGCTTAGATAATGACCTAAATCATACCCCATCCCAAGTGAAATTGATCAAGTCTTTCCTACACACCAACCCAAACAGTAGACCAATATTTCGTGGGATATAGTTAGTTAAACAAATTATTATACATAAAATCACTAACATAATGAGGATACAATCTTCCAATTTACAAAAGAATTGTAATATTTTTCAATCAACCTTCCTTTACTCTACATGCCATGGATACCAATACGTTCCTAATGCTATTGGTTGGGGAGGGCGTTATGCTACCCACGAAAAATGTCTCAATGAACATGAAAAGTTGTGAGGGGTAAAATTCACAATGATGATTGGATATATCCTTGGGCTTGGAATAATATGCCAACCATTGTTAGCACATTCACATGTCTTGTACTTTGATTTGTAAAATTTGTAGTAAGTAATGCCATGGGATAATTTAGGTTGGGAAAAACATTTTTCTAACCAACTATTATGAGACTTTAGATTTTCACCATTGTAATATGGTTTTCGATGAAAATGGGTTATTAAATGGGATTGTTTTATATATAGAGGGTTTTCGAACCAACTTTTATGCAACTCTAGATTTTCACCATTGTGATATGGTTTACGATGAAAATGGGTTATCACTGTAATATGGTTTACGACGAAAATGGGTTATTAAATGGGATTGCTTTATATATAGAGAGAATTTTTTTTTGTTATTCAAAGTTATTGGTTTGGTAGAATCCTCGTATCTATCTCAATATGCATACACATCATTGTGTAGAAACATGAAAACTTGGTAGCATATGATAACTTGGTAATAGTTTGTAAGGGGGAATCGTTTCATTCTTGTTGGAGGCCTCTAGATCTTGGGCCATTATAATGTTTATTTACATTTGAGGAATATGAGTTTTTAACAAAGTAGAAGTAGTGTAACACCTTATCGCGGCATCAAGAGTTGATTTCAACATTGATTTGTATCTAGAAGAAAGTCAATATCACATTCTAGTCATTACTAAGGCTCTAATAGAGGGGTCGAGTCCTTTCCTCACATAGTGTGCCTTATCCCAAACCATGAAGTAAAGATATAAATCCTTGTTTGTAGTTTAATCTCTTGCTTAATAGGAATGTGACTATAGTCCCCTACATAAAAATTTGGAGAGTGTTGATCTTATTATGTTTTGGGTTGAAGAGACCACTTAAGGCCAAACAATATTGATCGTAGATAATGTGCTTTGGTCGAAATACCCTAATCCTTTAATCCATGTATTAAATTAATTTAGATGCATATGCCTCAATATATAACAATAATGTAAACTCATGTATTAAAGCTCGACATTTTGTACTTGGAATCTAACCTATAGAATCAAGTAGCTTGGTTCATAGGTTCAATAAATATTTACTTATACTTTTCATTTACCATTGTAAAAGAAAATTAGGGGAGAACATGTATCATACTCTTAAACTTTAAAAAAAATAGAAAATAGTATCTTTATTCTTCAGTCTACATTCAAACATATGTATTATTATGCATGTCTTTGAAGTTTTTTATTACTATTTGTCTTCACACAATTTCACAAAGAACTTGATGTTTTTTTTTAAAGATCTATTTATGTATTTCAATGTCATGCACATCAAAACACATAACATAGCCACAAATAACAATGTTAGTAGGGCCTAAAATGTTGTATTTGTGTTCATATCAAATTAACCATAATCAAATTAACCATAAAAGCAAAGGAAGTGACCATCACTAATGAAGATAAATTCTTTGCAACAACTTTTGCCAATGAAATGAATTAGCTTCCTTACAATGTAATCTTCAAATTTATCCTATTATTAAGATTTACTCATGATGACTTTGTATAAGGCATTTATGGCAAATAAGCAATATGATTCACAATTTTGAATAATTTTTTTCTCCTTTATTCCTTGGAAAAAAATAGAAAAAAAAAATAAGAATTAGTAAAAATATGTATCATGTTATTGTATATATATATGTTTTTTATAAATATAATTTTCATTAATACACACTTTTTCTTGAAAATTTCATAGTTGTATTGGTAATATACAATTATTTTATTGCATTATTATTATCAATTATTTTTATTACATTATTTAAATTTACATTTTTATTTATTATAATTATTTTAATAATATACAATGAATTTTATTACACTATTATTATTATCAATTATTTTTATTGTATTATTTAAATTTAAAATTCTTTTAACTTTTATTTATTATAAACTATGGTAAATAACTATGGTGAACTATACATCATTGGTGTCTAAATACGTTCTTTTTATAATATTTATTTATATTGTTAGTTGAAATTCATTTATAAATTAATCTTTTAAAGGTTTTTTTTCGATCTTTTAAAATTTACAACATAAATAATTTCCAACAAAAATAAACATTTAAAAAATGAAAATATTATTTAATCACCATGTAAAGGTACAATAACTCAACAACATTTGAGAGAGCGAGAGTCTGGGGTTGCATGACAGATGGTTTTTCTGAAAACGCTAAGGTTGTTTTTCTGAAAACCCTAATGACGTTTTTCACAGCTTGGAGTCAAGCCACCTTGGCCTAGTACCAACCAAGTTTTTAAAAAGTGGGAAATTTTTAGGTTTTTTCTTCCCTTCGGACGTTATGTCCAGGAAAAACAAAAAATCTTTAAACCCTATACTCAAGCTTTAGGGGTTAATATTCCAAACCATTTGGAGGCCTTTCAAATTGGCCCACGCCTTTCCTCCAAAAGATATCTAACTAGTGAGGGTGACTTTGGATGTGGCAAAGGACCCGATCCAAGCCTGTCAAATCATGGCGCTTTTTCAGAAACCGAGGAAAAGTTATTTCTGGAGGCGAACACGTTGGCGATAGTTGGTATAAAGCCTCAGTTGGTCAACATGCGGGAGAAGAACATTCTTGCTAATAACACCCATCAGTGTGACACACTTAGGGTTAAACCTCATTTTGTTTCAACTCCGGATGGTGTTGAACAGGTCAAAAGCAGGAGGGAGGTGATACATGGTGGTTGTTCTGGGTGCGCAGTCCCTAATTCATTGCAGTAAAGAGCTTTGGAAAGGACACTTATTGGCTTGTATTTACAAAAGAAGACTCCACCAGATAGGGTTTCTGTTCAGTCATCCTGAGACAAAAGGTTTTTCAAAGCCTTCAAAATGAAAAAAGACTTGGAAAGCTTAAACATCGGTAGAAATTTCACACTTAAAAAAGTGGAAAGTCTAAGCAACCGAGCAATTGTTGGTCGGATGGAGTATGTTCGGTTGAGCATATTGGAGATGATTGACTGGGTCACAAAAACATGGAATCCTATTTTCGACTATGTACCAGAGGTACTTTCGCTTCCATGGGGCTGGTTTTGTTTTATATTTTTGGAAAATGAACATGAGCAAAGGATTTTAGGCAACTACTGGGTCATTCAGGATGGTTCATTAGTTTTGTGGAAGTGGATAGTTGGTTTTAACTTGATGAATAGGGTGGCGACCATAAGGCATCTCTGGGTCCTCCTCCTTGGTCTACCCTTACAATTACGGTTTGAAGAGATACTGGAACTTATTGCAAATCATTTGGAAAATTTTATCTCGGTGGACAAAGCCACTCTGCGAGGGGTTGACAGAAGAATGGCGCGGGTTATGGTGGATCTTGAAATCTCAGAGGGGTTTCCATATTCATATAAGATAAAATGGGAAGATTGCACATTTAACGGAGATTGGATTATAAGGAAACTCCTTTTCATTGCCTTATTTTCCACGACACTGGCCATGTTAAAAGTGACTGCGAATTAGGGCTTCCATATTCCTATGGAAAGAAACCGTGGAGGAAAATTTTGTTTTCAACTTCGAATGCGACTTTACGTGGCTCTTCAAGCTGCTCTGCACTAAAATTGGAGACCACCTGGTCACAAGGTATGTCTGATTTCCCCTCTCCTATTCCATATGAAGACTTGACTTCAAAAGAGCTCAATTTTATTAAATCTATGGAGAAAGATTTACATTTTCTCTTAAAAAACCCTAGCTCTGCAAATCTACCAAATTCTTCCCTTACGAAGAGTTTTAGGTCCCCTTTGCGCAATCCCTCTTCTGATAGTATGGTTTCTGGTGAACCACCGAGTTTGGGTCTCGATCTGATTTCTCCCAGTCTTTTGACTCCCTCGAAGTCAAGGATTTGTGTTACCAATTATTCTTGCTCTAAAGATGTTGTAGAGGGTTGTTCAGAGGTCATCCTTTCGGAAAAAAGAGCAAAAGATTCAATATTTTCCCCACTACCTGTTTACACTACTGCCCCTGTGGAAAATAAAGAGGTTATGCATATAAAATCCATTAGGTATCAAAATGTAACTATACGTAGGAAGAACAAGAAAAAACTCTTTTTAGAAAATGAAGTTGAGAAAGGGGAAAAATACTTATTAGTGGAAGCCAGGCATATTCCTATGTCGGAAAGACTTAGTTTAGTAGAGGATATTGGTGCTTCTGAGAAGTTTTCAAATAGGGTGCTTAGAGCAAAAGATCCCTCTTTGGAGGTTCCCCAATGATTTGTATATCTTTCAACATTAGGGGCTTGGGGTCGACCCAAAATTCCGGGCCTTCAAAATCTTTATCTTGAATAACAATGCAGATATTTTTTCATTTAAGAAACCATGTTTGTGGGCACTAAAGCTTGTGAATACTTCTTGAAATTTTTAAAGAACGAGGAATGTTGTGCAATTGATGCAATGGGACTTTCGGGAGGGCTGACAGCTTTTTGGAACCCTCGGACCTATTCTTTTAAACCATTTAGAACCTGTGCAAGGGTTCTTTTGAAAGGAATTTTTTGGGGAATTGATAAACAATTAAATATGCTAAATGTTTATGCTCCTTATAACGACAGAAGGGTGTATTATGACTAAGTTGTTGCTAGTGGATTATTAAATATTGAAAACCGGATTTTAGCTGGCGACCTTAACCTAACTATTCATTCTTTTGAGAATTGGGGTATGGTTTTTCCTTCAGACCTGTTGGAGGATTAATTTTTAGATCTTTTTTACAATGCTCAGATAGTTGACATTGCTCCTTCTAAAATTACACCTACTTGGAGAAGTAAAAAAGTAGGGGCTAATGTTGGAAAAAGACTTGACCAGTTTCTTATTAAAGAATCCCTTCTTGATATGAGAACTAGCTATAAATCCTGGGTCTTATATTACAACATCTCTTATCATTTCCCAATAACTCTTCAATTGGATGTCAACCCTCAAGACTCTTTTAGACCCTTCAAATTTGACCATTCTTGGCTAAAAAATGATGAATTTTGTAAGATGATTAAGATTTTTGGGGAATTTTTTTTGTAATCTGGGGACTTCAAATGTGATGGATCAATTCATTTTTAAATTAAAAGATCTGAAGAAAGAAGTTGTTCTCCAGACTAATAAAAAAGCCATTGAGAAAATAGCTACTCTCCATCAAACATAATATGAAATCGATGATATTCTTATGTCTAATTCAACAGGGTCTGTTACGGATGAAGTTAAGGAAAACATTTATGTTCTTCAACTAATTTAGGATGAAATCCTTCTGAAAAATCAAGAAAAATTAAGGCTCAAAAGCAGAGCTATTTGGCTTGAGGCAGGTGACCAAAACACAAAGTTCTTCCACAACTTTACTTCTTTCTAAAGGAATTTAAATGCTATATGGAAGATTACTGATGAAAATGGTGCATTGACTCTCTCTCAGGATAAGATAAAATTGGTAGCAGAATCTTTTTTCAAATCTTTGTTCAAAGATCAGCAGAATGCACTTATTGGTAACCAATTAAAAGTTCTAGAACATTATCCATCTTTTTTTTCAAGAGAAGAGGGTTTGGAATTAGGAAAAGAAATCACTTTGGATGAAATTCAAAAAGTTTTTCTTAAGTTTGCAAAGGACAAGAGTCCTGGTCCATATGTCTAGACCGTAGATTTCTTCCTGGATGTTTTTGACATTTTGGGATAGGATTTACTAGAAGTAGAAAAATTTTCTAGGAAGAAAGGTTATATGTCTGGAGCCCTAAATGCTACTTTTATTACCTTAATCCCTAAAAAATACAATCCATAATTTTTCTCTGATTTCAGACCTATATCTCTTTGTAATTTGGCCTACAAATTGGTCATTAAGATAATTGCAGATAGATTAAACCCTATGGTTTATAAATTGATATCCAAAGAGTAGTTTCTATTTTTAGATAACATGTAGATACTTGATGCTATTGGGACTACTAGGGAATGCTTGCATACAGTCAAGTAAAAAAATCTTAGATCGGTGATTATGAAGCTTGACATAGCAAAGGATTATGACAAAGTCAACTGGGACTTTTGAGATTGGTTCTCTTCATATTGGCATTCCTAATCATGTTTTAAATTGGATAATGGCTTGTGCAACTTCTGCTAATATTTTTTTTTTTTGATAAATGGCTCTCCAACAACATTCTTTAGGACTTCTAGAGGATTGAGACAGGGTTGTCCTCTCTCCCCATTGTTATTTATGCTTATGGTTGAAAGGCCAGCAGATTAATCATTAAAACTCGGGAGGATGGACAATTTTCAGGTATACTATTCTCATAAAAAGTATTTATATCTCATTTACTTTTTGTAGATGATGTTATCATATTTGGACTTGAAAATATCTATGAATGGAATATTATGCAATCTCTATTGGATGTATTTTGCGATGCAACAGGAATGAATATAGACATTGAAAAATCATACATCTACACTCATAACATACATCATGACTGCATAAAGGAATTGAAGGAACTCTTCCAATTCAAATTTGAACAAATGGTGATTGGTTTTAAATACTGAGGTTTCTTCATAAAACCTAACAACTATAGAGTAAAGGATTGGAATATTGATAAGAGAATTTCAACTTGGTCCTATAGGTTTCTCACTCTTGGAGGCAATCTAACTTTAATTAAAACAACTCTTCAAAGTATTCTTGTATACTGGTGTTCTTTGGTTAAACTTCCAGCTTTAGTCGTCACTTCTATAAGGAAAAAGATCTTTCACTTTTTGTGGTCTGGCTCGAATGGTGAAAGAAAATTTCATTTAGATCCATGGGAAATATTAGCTTCCCTCATGGATCAAGGAGGTTGGGATATTCAAAATTTGTCTCTTTTTAACTCTGCTATGTGCCTCAAATCCCTTTGGAGATATATTTTCTCCCATAGTCTGTGGAGTGATGTAATGAAAACAAAGTATTTGAATAAAACTACAATCAATATTTGGATTATAAAATTAGAGTTTAATTATACCAGTGTAGCAGTGGTCTGGAGCAGCATGCTTAAAGTGATTCAATGGCTGAACAAAGGTATAAGCTGGAATATAGGGAATGGGAAAAATATCCTTATTGGAATTGAACCCTTCATAGGTGATAATGGTTGTCCCTATTTACCAACATATTTTATATAGAATCTTTCTTGGATTGACATGAGGACTATAGATGTACTGATGAGGCCCAAATGAGCTATTCTTAAAGGTGGTTATTGGTTAAATGCCAGATATCTAGGTCTTAGTGGTGAATGGGCATTCAAATGGGATTCTTATATTGAAATTTTGAAGAATGTTGGTATTAAACTTAGTACTAAAAAAGATACCTTGGTTTGGCCTGGAAATAAGAATAATGGTGAACTGGCATCTAAGTTGGTTTATGAATTTATGATAAGAAAAGTCAACAATTTGAAGCATACTTGGTGGTCTAAAGGATTGTGGAAATGGAACATTCCTACCAAATTGAAGTGCTTTTGGTGGCTGGCACTTAAAGACAAAATCCTTTCCTGATAAAATTTACTGAATAGAGGATGGTAGAGACCAACCTTCTATTTTTTTGTGTAGAAATGAAGGTGAAAATAGACTCCATTTGTTTGTTGAATGTTCCTTTTGTGTCGAAGTTTGGAGAATTATTAAAAAATTTATTTGCATCTATACTAAATGGGGAGAAGGTAGTTTAGAGAACTCTTTTCACATCTGGTTCATTAATGAAGACAAGTTTAAACTTCTACCCATCTTCATCTCCTGGACTATTTGGAATGCAAGGAATCATGTATTTTTTCAAGACATTAAGGGAAATTCTCTTTTATCCAGTAGTAGAAGCCTAAATATTTTTTAAGGAACATGAGAAACCTATCAGCAAAAGGAAATAAAAAAGATTTATTTTCCAGCAGAAGTTTCTAAAGGAGCAGTTGGTTTTTTTATGATGCTTCCAATCATGATTTTTGTGGTTGTGGCATTGTGCTTGTACTAAGTAAGGATCACCCTTTACATATATATTTAGGTGGTGGTATGGGGTCAAATACTAAAGCTGAACTCTTAAGATTATATGGGCTTCTGTTCATAGCTTCACTCTTTTTTGTTTCATACATTAGTATCTTTGGAGATTCTAAAATAATTATAGACTGGAAAAATGGCTTGTCATATTTGCAAGTGATTTCTCTCAAACATTAGATTCAGAAAATTTAAATCCTCATAAAGTCTTTTGTGAAGATCACTTTTAGACACATTTCTAGATGTTTCAATGTTTCAACTGAATTTCTATCCATAGATGCTCTTTCTCTTAATTTTGGATCAACTAGAATTCAGAGATTTTTGGAAGGTAAGGTGACCTATGAAGGAGAATTTGATCTGAAGGAGCTAATGTTTAAAGCAGAGTTTTGATGGGATTAAACCCCTTTTTATTAGCATGTGCAACGTTTTGAAAATTTTATGTAATACTCTTTAGTCTAGAACTGAAGAATGGCTTTTTTTATGTAATTCTGAAGCATCTTGTTTGAAAGAACTGTTAGTAACTTTAAGGACTAATTCAATCTTTGCTTGATTTAATAAAATAGCAGGATTTTTTTTTTTGTGAAAAAAAAGGTATTGTAACTCATAACTCTAATTGTATCTCAAGGTATCATGCACTTACAAAATGTTATTCAATTAAGTAAGGTTTAGTTTCACATTTTAGAATTCCACAACATAACATGTGACATGTATTATTAATATTGATATAAATGTATATAATTTTTTTCGCATATATAATGTATATAAACTTGGAGATTGGGTAGCATGGAGTCTTGGGATTAGCCATTTGATTCGAGTGGGTGAGGACCCTTTTATTGGGGTTCGGGTGTAATGTACCAAAGAACTTGAATATTTATTGTTTTAAATACCTTAAGTTGTTATTCTATTTTGATATTTTGATTAAGTGAGGTCAAAATATATGTAAAATAATTATTAATTAATAAAAACTGAGAGAATCAAAACTAAATTAGTTGTTATAGAGTGTTTGTTGATCCACAAGAAGGAATGACAAGTGCCAAAAGAAAATCCCAAGTGGCAATACTGCTTAATGAAAGCCAAATGATGTAGGACGCATCCTCCCTAAAAAGTCAGGTCAAGACTTATTGTGGAGTGATAATGGAGTAGGTGGCTCATAAATGACCAAGTATTAGGAAAAATATAATACGTATTGAACCCATCAAATGACTAGGAGGCTTATGGTGGAGGGGAATATGATCTAGCTTATGCAAAGAAAGTATTGCGACCAGTCTTCGTCCTTGTGGTTCAACAAACATGCTCAGGGTTTTTAGAGCAAGTAACTTGGTTGTTCTGGAAGTTGGTTGGGAGGAACAACGACCTTTAGTTTTGATTTCCCATGAGTTGGTATCAAGTTCCATTCTATTCAATCCTATTTTGGATTTGATTAGTTGCATTCCTGTTATTTTTTTATTAAAATTATACTAGATTCTTTATTTAGTCTTATATTCAGAAGTTTAAATTTATGCATCAAGTAAATTATCAATTATTGTTTTGTCATTTATTGTTTATAGATAAATTTATGTATGATGCGTAATCCAATTGGAATTATACTATAGGCATGAGTTTTTTTGTGTGTGTGTGTATATATATATATATATACTATTTTTAATAGAACTTAATATCATGCTAGATAAGTTTTTTAGTACAAACTGAACTAACATAAACATAGTCAATAACTAGTATACATATAATATATACTAATAATGTATAGAGTTAACAAAAGAGTCGAGAGGTTTCTTAGTACACTAAAACAAGAAGATTATAATTATAATTGATAAACTGTGGATATGCCGATAAGGCCAGATTAAAAACTTTCAAAGCAAGGAATCATGAAGTACACAGAGTAAAGTATTCAAACCTTAGATATTGAGTATCAAACTGTAAATGTTTCCAAGTTATAAACTGAGTCAAGTGGGAAAGCGAGCATCCCATGTAAATTTACACAGTATCAAATTACATCAATAATCCGAATCTCTCGGATTTAAAATTTAAATCGAGTCTCTAAATGAGACAAACAAACAAGATTCGAACAAATGTCATACTTGAATCTAGAGTCATCAAACTATGCACATCTCAACCTTAACTTAGAATATATCCATATGATGCAAGAGGCTGAGAAGTCTTCTTCCAGAGTTTCAAATCCCATAATGTAGATGCACGGTATAATGACAACCAAGTGAAGAATGTCTTGCATATCGATTGAACGAAGCAAGAATTCCAATACATGCGTTATCGCAAACAGGTTCACAACACACACTAGCGATCGAATACCCAAAAACAATAAAGAAACCTAGTTAGAATCAAGATTTCTATCGAACTAAGAGGAATATTAAGAATTAATTCAAGTTTACAGCTTACCGTCAACAAAGCACCAATTTCTCTTGAGGTTGCTTGACCTCCTTACCAAATTAAAAGCTAAGTCACGCTACCCCGAGAGTAAACAAGCGTAGAATTAGTACAAAATCCCAACATGAGATTCGGTTAATAGTAACTGTCTTCTATTGCATTTTGAAATCCAAGTAAGACAACGACCTTAATCTTCAATAACCCTGTATAAACAAGTTTAATATTCAAGTTAGAATCTTAACCGACATTTTGGTATTTAACTAAACCTTAAACCGTTAGGTGCATAAATAACCTACAAAATGATGTGTATACTTGCTGAGAGGATGCCCGAGGGCTTGAGACATAGGTATTGTAACCCAACAATTTGACAAGAGCACAATATCACTCTTTTTCCAAATGATGTTTGAAATCATCTAATGATTTTAAACAAACAATACTGAAACTTAAACAAGACAGAGCTTTAATTTATCTTCCCTACATTCACCACTTGTAGCAAACAAGAAAAGGCTTAAAGGAATTTCCTACACAAAACCTTATTATTAAATTGAGATGTAAGTATTGTGAAAACCAGACAACTTACTATGCATATATTTTCTTGCAGGTGCCACGGTTTATCTTCAATGAACACACCTAGCGCAAAGCCTATGAAAAAACGCATAGTATTAGCCTTTTAAATCGAATAAACCCTTATGAAAAACTGTAAACAATAGTGAAGTTTACCTGTAGTAGCGATAGCCTCCTCGTCGCATAGAAAATCCAACATGATTAATAAAAAATCATAGAAGCAAAGCCACCAACTCTTCCACAAAAATGAAGCAAAGGAAGCTCTTATTTAAATCGTAGATCTGAAGAAGGAGAGACAAAGTTCATCTCTTTAGTCTTCCACACCCTTCTACTTATAAAAAAAACATCCGCAAAGAGCAAAGTACAGAGTTCAAATGAGCAGTATTGGCTTCATTGTTAAGGACGCAAGCCTTATGTCCACACCAGGGAGAAACATAGTGTCCACACCAAGGAGATGCCCTCAGTGGGGTGGCCTACGAAACCCACAATGAACTAAATCAGAAAACAAAATTCAGCAATATCCAATATCGGGTGTATGAATGGAGTTATGGTTCACACTTCCCAATATTAATCAAGCCCAAGAAGATCCCATCCAATGGTGGAGATCAAGTTCGGAGTCCAGTTGGACAGCTGTTGTGCATGCATGAGGATCGAGGTATGTCAAGGAGTTAATCTAGCCACATGGGAAACAAAAAACTTGGCGATTTGGTATAACCTTAAACCCTTGATTGAAACATTAAATCTAGCTTCAATCAATTCACGTGGCCAAGCTTCTAAGCTAAATCCTGTTGTTAACTCAATTGTCCCGATTATCCAAACTAAGATTTGTATTAAACTTTAACACATCAATTTTAAAAACATGAGTATAGTTAAGGCATAATTTCGATATCCCAAATATGCTTCCAACCATAATATAAAATATAACATAGTTACAAGGTTTTGTTCATAACTCTCATGTCTAGGACCAAGGTCAACTCTTAGGTCTAAATCTAGGTCCCAACAATAACATAGACCTTCGTTTAAAGAACTTAAAAAGAGTAATCAAAATGATAAAAATGAATTAAGCATACTTTGGTTGATCTGGGATCCCAAGAAGTAAGTATGTACATCGCTATACATTCACATAAAATTTGAGTTAGTATTTGAAAAGATGGAAGCATATTTTAAGCGAAACACATACCAAGTAAAAATGAATTTTGCAAGTATTATATTAAATAAAGGAGCATAATTTTTTTTAGGTATTTTGGGTTGTGACACCGGGATTCTTCAAATTATCCTTGCAGTTGGTGTCCAACCTTCATGCTTTGGGTATATTTAGCTTAGAGAAGGTGAGTCTCAGTGAGGAGGGCTTGGGGTCGGTACAAGTTGAAAGCAAGCTAAAGATTTGTATTAATAGCTCGTATAAGTAGTTGTATTAAGTCAATGGACTGTATAATAGGTGGTTATGAGGAATGTTGCTATAATTTCCATCTAGGTTCAATTTTTGTTAGTGATTGAGCAAAAATATGAAGATAATTGAACTTTAAAACTTTAATCCACAATAACGCTGCATATAGATGTCATCAATATTCCAAAGACATAAATAAAACCATATAACACGGGATATACCCTGTGAAAAACCTCCACTGATTCGAAGGATAAAAAACCCAACAAACAATCTTAGAGTATGATTGATAATTGGCAAAGAATGATTGCAACACAATAGCATATTACCTTTTCTGAGAGCAAAAGAAAGTAGAGATCAAATGGAACGATGTAATGATCTTTCCAAGTGCATAGCACTTTTGTAACAAGTCAAATTAGGTCATACAATTAAGGTAACAAATATTACATGCTTCAGTAAGTAGTTAAAATTGAGAACATTGTTTTATCTTCAACCATGCACCCTCATTGACTTGGTGTCTTTTATGCACTCCATAATTATCTCCCACATAGAAGATATGTGCCCTCCATTACACTAAGTTTAACTGTCTCTAACTGAGTTATTAACTAAATGAACTAAAATGAACTGAATGGAACTGCATGCTACTGAATGAAACTGTATGCAAATGAATGGAACTATATGCAACTGAACATAACTGTATGTAACTGAACATAATTGAATATAACTGAACATGATTGGATGTAGTTTAACATAATTGAATGTAACTGAACATAACTGAATGTAACTGAACAGAACTGAATGTAACCGAACTGAACTGAATGGAACTGCATGCAATTGAATGGAACAACATGCAACTGAATGGAATCAGTGGAACTACATGCAACTAAATGGAACTGCATGCAACTACATAGAATGGAATGTAACTGAACATAACATAATGTAATTGAACAAAACTGAATGTAGCTGAACATAACTAAATGTAACTAAACACAACTGAATGTAACTGAACATAATTGAATGTAACTAAACATAAATGAATGTAACTCGATCAGTGTCATCTCCAATAACTACTTGCATAAATTAAGGAGTTGATTTCTTAATTAACTAAAACTTGTTTATCATAATTAATACTCAACTGGTGTCTTATCAATTAAAGTTCACTTGGTAGCATGCGTGGGTAATTCAAATTCTCTCTCCATCTTTGTGCTCATATGAATTTTTCTCTACATGGTCCATATGTGTTTTCATTAATTCTATATCATATCATACTCATAAGAATTGTTCCAAACCTATCATCATATGTTTTACCCAGGTCATATAGTCATATGCTAAAGTAAATCACTCTAGGAGTGGCTAATCCCTGAATGAGACTTGTAGCACCTATTGACCATGACTACCCATACATCACATAGTATATCCTCAAGACTTAATACAACATAAGTCATGTGAACTTAATACGACATAAGTTCTGGACTTGATTCAACACAAGTCTTAGACCTTAACATAAGGTCATGATATTAACCATAAGATCCTCGTACAAGCATCTCTCTCGAATATGACAATGTCATGTGAACTTAATACAATATAAGTTTCAGACTTGATACAACACTATTCTTAGAACTTAACATAAGGTCATGGAGAAGATATGAACCTAATTACAACATAGATTCTAGACTTGATTACAACACAAGTCTCAGACCTTAATACAACATAAGGTCATGGAGAGTAACTCTCGAAGTTGTACTCTCAACAATTTTCACTATGTGGCATGCTATGTAATCAATATGTACTTGAAGATTTCTTGATCTCTTCCTAAATAACATGAATCTATATTTTTCATGTGAAAAAAAACTTGTATTAATATAATTAATTTTAAGTTAATTTTAATATAAAATTCTTGATTAATACACTATAAATATATTATTTGATTGTATTTTTAAAAAAACTTGATCTAACATATAAAAGCTATTTTTTTTCAAAAACTAAAATAGATATAGTTTTTGTAAAAAAAAGTAAAAAAAAAGAAAAAGAACATAGTTTCAAAATTACAAAATGCCCATAGACTGTTTGAGCTTCTGCACAAGGGCTAATGAAACTTTCCCCTCAAGGCCACTACAACATAGAAATTGAAAGTAATACGTTAACCCTAACATATTGTCCTAGGAAAAAGATATGAAACCCTACATAAAGAAGACTATATAAATTTGTGGCCACTTCCCATTTCTAGTGCATACCGTTGTTCATCTTTTGGTCCCAGAGAGCTTGAAATGTCCATAATTTCCTCCACTGCCCTTGTCCTTACATAGTTCAAATTCTTGGACTGTTCTGCTACTAGCATATCTGGGTGCCCCTCCTAGTTGAGTGTTAATCACTCCAATTGGGCACCTTAAACATAGACTTGTGTCTCCAATTCATCCACTCTCACCTCCAGCTGAGCGACAAAAATAACCCCCTCCATTCGTGAATTTAGAGTTCACATCATAGCCTTCAACTCACACATATCATTTTTAACCTCCCACATGTCTAAGTCCCATTGAGTTTTCTCATCGCAGGATTCAGAATCCCATCCCAGTGCATCCATACCATCTCCATAAAGCATAGTCCTTGGCCCCCAAGATAAAGAAGAAATGAACTTCAAGAAGTCAAATTATGACAACAATGTTAAAATTATTTCATATTTCAAGAAAATCCTTGTGAAGGCATACTAAATTCAAGGCTTGTATAGATGAAAACAATTAAGTTTCTTGTTGGAGTCTTATTTGTAGGAATCCCTACCAAGATAGACTTCCAAAAGGAATTATAGAGGAAGTGATACATATTTTTGAAACCCATTCTCATGCTATACTCGATCGGAAGCATTTTATATGATGACACGTATATAGATGCGTGTATGATAAGCATTATAAATATGTTATGGAGATGATGATAGTTAAACTATTTCAAGAATTTCAAGAAATAAATAATGGTATAAATATTTCATTTAGCATGTTTGATAAATTGAAATTGTGGTGTATTGTTCCCAACATAATTTATGAAACTTGTTGTTGTCAGTACCACATTGAATTCCATCTCTATCATGAGACATTCATAGATTTCTATAAAAGGAATCAACTTGGAGACCTTCCTCCCACAATGCATGATTTAATTTTAATGATATTGTGCAAAATGAATCTTGAAGATGTTTGTTAAATACATTATGTGTAGGAAGTATAGTAAGTCTTGCAAATTATTATGTATAGGCTAGGTTGCTCAGCTTGAAGGACAATGTTTGGTATTGGTTATATGGTCAGTGGTTGTCTCTTGGACAAAAGTTATTTACAACTATGTTCTAATGTAACTTTGATTCAAAATGAATATCAAGTTAAATTTTTTTGGCCTGAAAAAAAAATGTGTACATGGAAGAAGATGCGATGAATGTGGTAATTTGACATTGTTCTATAGGAATTTTCATATGAATATCACATACCCAGAATTGCCAAATATCACGGTCTCATGAAGGTGATATGAGTATGTTAATATAAACTTGTCATTTTCTTTTGGTGTGACCTCTAAGAGAATTAACTTTCTTGAGAATTATACCCCCATATACAAATTCAGGGAAAGTTTCAAAACCATATTTATAAATATATCAAACACTCTAAAAGTTCCAGATGGCAAGTTTCCCAACCACACTCTGAACCAATGTTTTAAAAAACGTGACCCAGGCAGACTACAATCTGATACTAAAACACATAGTAGCCACACAACATTGAAACCTTGCTCGTCACCATGCCTGCCAATTTCCAACCCAACGTCAAATAATTCCACCTGCAATTATCCCATAGGAGGATGAACAAGTACCATTGAAGCACCCCTAGCCAAAATTTTTATGCAAGAAAAGCTCCCAAACAAAATGTAGTTCGAACTTGAGGCACATAATAGCCTCACGAAATCAAAACCTTGCCTATATCCACACCTCCCAGCTACCAACCAGACGCTAAAAAATTCCTTCTGCAACCTAAATTATCCCACATGCAAGGAAATAAATAAGATAGAACAACATAATACGAAGTTTCTTGGCCAAAATAAACATAAGTGAGGGGTCTTAAGAGAAATCTCTCATATGGGGAGTAAAGTGAGTATGGTATCTTGTACATGGAGTAATTATACAAATCCTAGTGTAACACATGCATATGTGATTTGTGATGCATCGTGCATTAATCCCCTAAACCTAAGGAAGCCACCTTTGGTGTGGGTGGCTCCCATTTTATGCCATAGAGATGATGAAGCCACCTTTGGTGTGGGTGACCCTCATTTTATGCCATAAATATGCACGATGCATTAATCCAAAAAACCTAGGGAATCCACCTTTAGTGTGCGTGGCACCCATTTTATGCCACAAAGATGTGTGATACATTAATCCAATAAATATAGGGAATCCACCTTCGATGTGGGTGGCCCATATTTTATGCCACAAAGATGTGAGATGTATTAATCCAATAAGCCTAGGGAATCCACCTTTAGTGTGGGTGGCCCCCATTTTATGCCACAAAGATGCGCAATGCATTAATCCAATAAACCTAGGGAAGCCACCTTTGGTGTGGGTGGCCCCCATTTTATGCCACAAATACCCTTGGTTTGCAAAAGAGTCAACCTTAGAATTGTTAAGGTATCGAATATGCATGAGATTTGGCTCTTTGATCTAATTCAAAAGATAAACAATTATAAGTTGCAACATTCCAAATGTCTTACCCTTTCAACAAACTTCATGTCTTTCCTGAGATATAATAAGAAGACAATGGTTTCCAATGACTTTATAATTTTTTTTCACACTAGAAAAAACAACACTAGTTATTTCAAAAATAAATCGAAGTTGTTGGCAACATTACATCAAAGAGTACCTCCAAAGCACATAATATCCTTTTTACAACATCATTGAGTAAAACACCCAGTAAAACTACAGTCTATATGTTGGAGTCATTTACCCAACATACACATTTATTTGGTCAATTTTGGCCTAATTACCCACTATCCTAAGTTTAATTGACTTAATTGACATCAAATGAGCACACCATGACATCAGCATGAGCAAACCCATGCCTTCCTTCAATCAAGGAGTCCAAATAAGCCTTCTCCTTCAATCAGGGAGGCTAACTAGGCTTCCTCATTCAATCAGGGACACTAATTGGGCTTCCTCCTTCAATCATGGAGCAATTCTGGGGTGAACCGAGTGTCATAAGTGCACCTAATAGCTAACTGATTGTTGTTTTGCCTGAAAATCAATTAAGCTGAGTTGTAAAGGCGCCTCCATCATGCAATTGTCTATTTTGGGCTGATTGGGATGAAATGGAGTGAATGAATGCGCCCCCAACCACTTATGATGACTAGTATCACTTTAATTAACTTCATCAGAGCTAATTGGAGTTAGTGATGTGCTACCGCCTACTAATTAACATGCATTGACATGTGTTTGAGTTACATTCAGTTAGACTCAGTCATCTATTGCACTCTGATTTAGTTAAGACTCAATGAGAGTTAGTTATGGCTAGATTAGTGGTTAACTAAGTGTGTCTAGTGTTGCTGACATTTAGTTAAGCTACACCCATCCATGCAATTCGAATGACCTCCTAGAGAATTCAAATTGGTTTGGCATTCATGCATTCTGCATGCCATTGTATTGTATCATTCATTCTTTTACTGATTATACAGAGCTGCAACCTCCTATTGCAGTACCGTTACATCATTTCATGTGTAATTTTTCATTGAATCACTTGTGATTTTGTACTTTGTCCCAATATTGATGTGAAATAATTAATATGGTATCAGAGCCATGGCGGGATGAAGCTCTATTCTTCAGAAACATGATTTTTGACGGATCTTGCATGCAAAATTGAGCAAAAGCTCAAATTCCAACACTGCACCAGAAGCAGAAGGTTTACCACTTAATACCCCAAGTTAAGGAATTGTTGATCAAGCTTGCTTGATCAACTATGCTGGGTTTGATGAAAACCTGAAATGCGCAGGTTACGACCTTATAGTGACTTTTTTGTGTTGATTGCAGGATTTTTTACAGGTTCATTGCTTTCGCTACAGTATAAGTATGGATTCTTCCATAGAACTCCTAACTCCTTTAAATTATCTCCAATGGAAGGGAGATGTGGAGATCCAGCTACATGCTAAAGGACTCTACAGAGTCACTATCAACACAGAGGAAGAGCATAACCATGTTGTGGACAAGGCTAGATTCTTTAACAAAATGGATGAAGCTTTTGGGTTTCTGTGTCTCTCTACCTCTAAGGACCTTCTATTCCATCTCTTGGGATTGAAGACTCCAAAATAAATTTGGGACCAACTTTCCTCCTTGTATGACAAATAGGATGATTTGAGGACTTATCAGCTAGAGAATGAGCTAATTTCTCTTTAACCTGGCAATTTTGAGACTCGCAATGACTTCTTCACAAAATTCAAGTATCTAGTCCTACAGTTGAAGTAGTGTGAGGTGAAGAAGGAGAATGATCAGCTCATCCTCACCATTCTTGCAAAACTTGGTGCCGACTACTATGTATTTGTTTCCACTTTCCATTCCGGGAAGCTCACAACCCTTGGATGGAAGATGCCTTCTCTAAATGCCTTCATTGAGTCCCTAACAAATGAGCATGACAAGCTTGTTCAGATGGGGATCATTCGATCCTCAAAAGATCAAGCTCTATTTGCTTCGGTGCCCAAAGATTCAAAGGGGAAAGGGAAGAATAATCAAAAGAGTAAATTCGAAGCTCCAAATCCTAAAGAAAATATCCAGCAACAAGAAGAGTCTTAGGGATCGAAGAAACACAATAACAAAGGAAACCATGGGAAAGAGAAAGTTAGGTATTCATATTGTGGGAAGGGCTTCCACCCTGAACATGCCTGCATGAAGAAGAAGCTTGATGAGATGACTTATCTCCTTGAGAGAAATAATATCAATATTCTGGAGAGTGTTTGGAAGAGAGATCACCAAGATCTGGATACCCAACAAGAAAGAGGAAATGCTTTCATGGAAAGCACTTTGAAGCCCAAATCTCTACTCATAGACTCTAGAGCTTCAAATCACATGATGTCTAACAGATATTCCTTCTCTTCTCTGGACACCAAAAAAAGCATTCCCATCCACATGGGAGATGATTCTACCATTATTTCGAAGGGACAAGGTATAGTAAATCTTGAACATGGCAGTTTTTTCAATGTTCTGTATGTACCCTCCTTGGCCTCCAACCTCTTGAGTGTATATCAAATCAATCATAGCAGAGTGCCCAAGAGAGTAACCTTCAGCCCAATGATGTAGAAACCACTGATATTTCATCTGGTAAACTTGTTTCAAAATTCTTAGCAAACCATCATGCAAAATCCTATGGGTTTTCCCATTTTCTGGTGGATGCAAAGCCCACCGCTCTTCTGACTCATGGAAATGAGGTCAGTAGAATATGGCATGAGAGATTTGGTCATTTAAATTTTAATTACTTGCAACAACTTCAGAAAAATTCCATGGTTGAAGGCCTTCCATCAATCAAAGCTACCACTGGAGTTTGCAAAGGTTGTATTCTTGGCAAACACCCTGACCACAAGTTTGATTGGGGAAAGGCAAGCCGTGCATCAAGTATCTTGTGGATGATTCATTTTGATATCAGAGGACTGATTCCCACCACATACATGAATGGATCTCGGTATGTACTCACCTTCATAGATGATTTTTCTAGATGCACTTGGGTTTTCTTCATCAAGAAAAAATCTGAAGTTTTGGAGAAATTTGTTAAGTTGAAAGCACTGGTTGAGAATGCCTTTGGAAGAAAGATCAAATCTCTGAGATATGATAATGGAGCGGAATATATCAGTAAGGAATCACTGCAAATATGTTCATACAGTGGGATCAAGATCCAACATTCCATTCCCTAAAATCCTCAGCAAAATGGTGTAGCAAAAAGGAAAATCGCTCTCTCAAGGAGATGACCACATGCATGCTGGAAGCAAAAGGATTGGATGAAAATTTGTGGGATGAGGCCATCAATGTTTCTACACACATTAATAATAGAGTACCTCACTCCTCCGTGAAAGGCAAGACACCTTTCGAATCCTATTTTGGGAACAAGTCGGATGTGTCAAATTTCAGGGTGTTTGGGTCCACTAAATGGGCCTGAATTCCGCATGACAAGAGAAAGGATTTGCAACCAAAAAGTGTTGAATGCTTATTTACTGGATATACAAAATAATATAAAGGTTTCAAGCTGCTGAATATCAGAAAAAAAAAAAAAAAAACAAATTTTCATCGAAAGAAGTGTCCGATTTGAAGAGCCTCTCCAAGAGGTAGAACTAGTCAAGGAGAAATCTGCTGAAATTCCCTCTTGTTCTGCTCATTATTCGGATGATGAAATTGGGAGTGATGGATCTTATTTTGCTGATATGATGTCTAATATCAGTTAGCAACAAATATCAGGTTTAGAATCATATTCTTAAGTTCAAACACATCTCCCAACTTGGACCAAGAAGACACTCTCTTCCGTCGGGGAAAACATTGGAAATCCTGCTGATCCAAGAAGAACCGGGTCTGATTTTCAAAGAGATGGTATTTCTATCTCTTTTCATGATGAATTTCTATCCAATAATTGTTATTTAATGATTGGGTCAGATCCTAAGTCCTACTGCCATGCTCGAAAATATCTGAGATGGAAAGATGCCATGGACAAAGAGTTTAATTCTTTTCGAAAAAATGCTACTTAGCAGATAGTTTCTCTTCCACCTGGGAGGAAATTAGTTCAATGAAAGTGGGTGTTTTGGGAAAAGGTTTTTGTTGATGGAATAACTTAAAAATATAGGGAAAGGCTGGTTTCAAAATGGTTCTCCCAGGTCCAAGGTGTGGACTATCATGAGACCTTTGCACTAGTGGCAAAGTTGGACTCCATCCACCTAGTTTTGCCCATTGCGGCATCCAAGCACTGGGAGGTGCATCATATGGATGTAAAGAGTGCCTTTCTACATGGATACCTTCATGAGAAGATATATATGAAGCAGCCCGAGGGGTACACATCAGATTCTTCTTTGGTTTGCAAATTGCAGAAATCATTATATGGGTTGAAACATGCCTCAAGATCATGGTATGCCAAGATGGATGCCTTTCTGCTTTCACAAGACTTCCAAAGGTGTAAATATGATCTGAATGTGTATATATAGTAGTATGATGGTAATTTACTTGTCATTGTTTTATATGTTGATTATATTTTGATTACAGGAAGCACACTTGCTTCCATTTCTTTCATTAAAATCGCTCTTCATGATGCATTTGAGATGAGCGATTTGGGGCTCTTGAAGCAATTTCCAGGGCTTGAAATCTCCCAAGAATTTGATGGGATAATGGTAAATTATTATAAATACATATAATACCTATTAATTAAGTTTAACATCCAACTAAATGTAAGGCTGCGCCATTCTCTTTCCTCTCAGGGATCAACCTTGAAGAAGGAAAAAACACTCCACCCATGGATTGCACTATCTACAGCTAGCTGATTGGTAGCTTGCTTTACTTGAATCATTCATGGCTTGATATTTGTTATGTTGTGAATGTTGTATCAAGATACATGCAGCAGCCTCATGACCTGCATTGGAAGGAAACCAAGATGATCCTTCAGTACATTTAGGGCACAAGATCCTATGACATTCACTATGTTGCAGATTCTGAGCTAGAGTTGGTTGGTTATACAGATTCAGATTGGGCAGGGGATTTCATAGATCAGAAGTCCACTTCTCGGTATGTCTTTATGTTTAGTGGTGTCCCCATTTGCTGGTCTAGAAAAAATCAAGATTCCATTTCATTGTCTTCAGCAGAGGCCGAGTACAGGGGAGCAGTGAATGCTTGCATCCAAGTTGTTTGGCTGCAATGCATTCTTTCAGAGTTTGATATTGGTAGTACTTTGTCCACAGTCATATTTTGTGACAATCAAAGTGCTATTTAGATCTCCATAGATCCAGTTACCATGTAGAGGACCAAACATGTTGAGATACACATGCACTACATCAGGAAGTTGGTGCATGACAGGACCGTTGTTTTGTAATACTGCCCCACATATGAGCAGATTGCAAATATCTTCACCAAGAGATTTGCAGAGAAAAATTTGACTTACCTCTATTCACTGTTGAGGGTGAGTTCATCAGGGTGATCAGATTACCTCTTCAGTGTTCAACTTGAGGGGGGGGGGGGGGTGTTTCCCACTGGGTTTTCCCTCTTTCCTCACTTAGATTTATTTTTTGAGCATTGTTAGAGTTACATTTTTGTATAGGGCCCTAGCATTTCATGCATTTTTTTTACTCCTCCTGGGTATAGATTAAGGGGGGGTGTTGGAGTCATTTACCCAACATACACACTTATTCGGTCAATTTTAGCCTAATTAACCACTATCCTAAGTTTAATTGACTTAATTGACATCAGCATGAGCACACCCACACCTTCCTTCAATCAAGGAGGCCAACTAGGCCTTCTCCTTCAATCAGAGAGGCTAACTGGGATTCCTCCTTCAATCAGGGAGCAATTCCGGGGTGAACCGAGTGTCATAAGTGCACCTAATAGCTAATTGATTATTGTTTCACCTAACAATCAATTAAGCTGAGTGGTAAAGGTGCCTCCATCATGCAATTGTCTATTTTGGGTTGATTGGGATGAATTGGAGTGAATGAATGGGAGTGAATGAATGCGCCCCAAACCACTTTTGATGACTAGTATTACTTCAGTTAACTTCATCAGAGATAATTGGAGTTAGTGATGTGCTACCACCTACTTATTGACATGCAGTGACATGTGTCTGAGTTACATTCAGTTAGACTCAGTCATCTATTGCACTCTTATTCAGTTAGGACTCAGTGAGAGTCAGTTATGGCTAGATTAGTGGTTAACTAAGTGTGTCTAGTGTTGTTGACATTCAGTTAAGCTACACCCATCCATGCAATTCGAATGAACTCCTAGAGAATTCGAATTGGTTTGGAATTCATGCATTCTGCATGACATTGTATTGTATCATTCATTCTTTTACTGATTATATAGGGCTGCAACCTCCTATTGCAGTACTGTTACATCATTTCATGTGTAATTTGTCATTGAATCACTTGAGAGTTTGTACTTTGTCCCAAGATTGTTGTGACATAATTAATGCTATATTTGAGACAAAAATCAACTAATGGCTAATCACAGAGGATTTATTCATTCCCAATGTATAAAAGTATCATAAGAACTTCCAGAAAGTTTTGGATCCATCCCTCATTCCAAAAAAAACATCAAAACAATGAAAATTTCTTAGAACACCTTCCCATTAAAGGCACTAAAAAGGTCATCCCAAAAAACAAACAAAATGAAAATAATTCAGAAGAAGTTTTTAGTCCCTCTTTCAAGGCATTCTTCATCAATGAAGACTTCATAATGTAGTACCCCATCAAAGGCACCAATACCTTTCTTCAACAAACGATCTTCTTTAGTACTGTATTCTCTGTAGATGTAACTAAAATATATGACTTCAAAAACTGACATTAAATGCTTTACCTGATCCATCCAATGTTCCAGATACAAGAATTGAAAATTGGAAATGCCATTCACCAGTTAATAATATCCTTAGAGTCCCCAACAATCTGAATTCTTCCTAGTTTCCTTCTTCTCGAATACCATAAGAGACCCCAAAGAGCGAACATATCAGCCCAAATGTTTGTTCCACTTCCTTCCCCCATCCAAAGATGATGTTTAACACAGTTACTAAGCACTAAGTGCATTCCAACCCCACAACATCCACCTTGTTAAGCTCCATCAAAGAAACCTAAGTGTACATTCTCTTGGAAAACTGGATGATAAATCCTCCTTTCACGTGGAAGATTGAAATTATAACAATATTCATTCCAAAGGCTCAAATATCTATTAACAACAAGTATTAAATTTGGAATCTTTTCATTAAACATAACAACATTCTGACATTTCCATATCATCCAAAACACGATTAGGAGGAGAGAAAAGATATCTCTCCTCCTGTCATAAACCTTCCTTAGATAATTTTCAAGACAACCTCAGTTCCATCCAATATCAAAATGGACCCAAGAGTTCAGCTTCCTCCACACTGATTTGAAAAAAGTACAATCCCCAAAAAAGTGATTTACTAATTCCAAATCAATTTTACACAATATAGAGAGTCCCAATCCATGGAAACCCCTCTTACAGAGAACATCTCATGTAATTATTTTTTTGTGAAGTAATAACCAAGAATTTTTTAACCTTTAATGGGATTTGTTTCTTCCACAAAACATGCATCCACCAAAATATACCCAACTCCTTATCCTCCTCCCAGAAGGACTGATATGCAATCCTCGTACTTACATTTCCATTTACTCTATCAAAATCCCAAACCAGATTATCATAGTTTTCATTTAATAAGATCCCTACTTTATATAGAGAAGCCACATAATCATCCCACTGATCCTCTGCTAAAGATATAAAGAGCTACAAACCTTCATATCTCAGCCACAAGGTATCCCCTGTTTAAATGACTCCTACAACGTGTTTTAAAACAAATATATTATTAATGTGTAATACGCCAATAAGATTCCCAGATAAAAAATAGGAGGAACTTAATCCCACAACAAGATCTATGCCAACAAATACATGTGCCCCTCTTTAAACCGACCAACTGATGTATTGATTAACAATGAAGAAAACCTTCATTATGCTTCTCCAAATCAAAGAGCTCTTGCAATTAATTTTAACTTGATTTCAGAGCCATACTGAAACAGAAAGGATTTTTAGATATTTTTGTTTTAACAACTTGCCCCACAAACCTATGTTGAAAAGAGACCTCCACAGAGTCTTTGCACACCGAGATAGATTAAACAAATCAAGATGTTTTATTCCCCAACCACCATAGGATTTTGGATTTGAGATACTCTCCCACGAGGTAAGATAGAATATAAAATAAATTAAATTTCTAGCCCATATAAAATGGAAGATGAGTCTATGCATCTAATCAATCACAAATTTGACAATAAATATAAAAGAAAACAAAAAAAATGGGATGCTCTGTAGAACCGTCCACACAAGAACCAACCTTCCTCACACGGATAAATATCTGTAAGACCGGGAGAAGATGTGGTTTTGGAACCTTTTTAATAGCTAATGCCAATCACTAATTTTATAGTCATTTGGGTTTATAATAAATCCCATATACCTTATACCATAATCACTCCGAACCATCTTATATGGAAATAGTAAGGCAATTTGCTTAGTTAATACTAGATTCTCTTCAAAAACATAAAAGGAATATTTATGCTCACTAATAGCCATCCCAAAGGATTCACAGAATACATTAATGACATAACATAACTATTTTCACCTATAAAAATAACCCTCCCCAAAAACAATAACATCATCCAAAAGAATTAAGTGGGTAACTGAAAAGGTGTGCGTAACACACACACCTTTAATCATGCAATTGTCCTTTTTTCTATGTATAAGAAGACTAAGTCCTTCAATAAAAAAATGAACAAATAAGGAGAAAGTAGAAAACCTTGACACAGACCTATAGATCCTGTGAAGAATGAAGTAGATGGACCATTAATCAACACAGAGAAGCTGACATAAGTAACACAAGCCATAATCCATTTCAGAACCTGCCAAGGGATCCCAATCTGTATCAAAATGAATCTCAAAAGATTCCAATCAACCCAATCATAAACCTTAATAAGATCCATTTTAAGGATGTAGGCTTTTGTCTTTTTTTGTTTTAGAGTGTGTAAGCATTCCTGTTCCAGTCCAACTGCATCCAAAATCTGTCTGTTGGGAAAGAAACCAAATTGCTCCTTAGAAATAAACTTCCCCAGAATAGGCTTAATCCTATCAGATATAATCTTTGCAATGATTTTATACAATAGGTTACATAAGGAAATAGGTCTGAATTCATCGAAACAAATAGTTCTGGCACGTTTCATAATTAAGGCAATGTAAGTCTCAGTGACAGGAGCAGAAATAGTGCCCAGTCTATGAGAGTCATCTAACGCCTCAGTCAATTCTTCCACAAAAAGGTCAAATAAATGAAGATAAAATTCCATATTCCACTAATCGGGACTAGGACTCTTGTCCTTGGTAAAATGGGGCAAAGTCGCCTTTACCTCCTCCAAAGTGATTGGAGCCCCCACCGCCTACCCTTCTTCCTTAGTGAAAAAACGTGGAAAGTTTTTTAAGACCTTAAGTTGACTTTCCAAGTTACCAAAGGATTTATGCTCAAATAGTTCCTTAAAATGAGAAACAACTGCTTGATTCATCGACTTTGAAATATCACATACCATTTCTTCCTACCCCCCTTTAATTTCCCAAATCGAGTTCGATAGTCTCCTTTTATTAGCAAAGCGATGATTTTTTTTTGAATTATTGTCACCTTCCTGGATTCATATCACACAGATTTTTTGCCTCAACGTTTCTTCCTTCATCAATAGGATTTCCAAATTTCTAACTTATAAAGACTTGATGTAATCCCTCCTCGCCTGGGAAAAAGAATCAACATCAAAATAGAGAGTAAGATAGCTAATCTCATCCTCTAGCCTGCTCGATTCTTCAAATAATTCCTTTTTCCTTTCTTTTTCCCATAGACAAACTTCCAATTTTAGAGAAGACATCTTTATGCTAAAATTCAACAATAGAGAAGGATTCCCATAAGAGATTAAACTACCCAATTTTTTCCTAACAAAAGAACAAAATTCATTATCCGTCAACCAAATCATATTAAATTTTAAGGGATTAGAGGTGAAACTTTTGTCGAAATCCAAATGGAGGATAATAGCTTTATGATCAGAGATACCAGTCTCATATGAACAGGGATGATAGTGACCCATCAAATCGCAAAGATCCTCTGCCATAAAGAATCGATCCAACCTCTTAGCAATGCCTGCCTTGCCACACCTTTCATTAGACCATGTCAGAACTAGAGAACTAGGTTGAATGTCCACCAAACCGGCCTCCACAAAAATCGAGGTAAAAAAATAAACCAACGAATCCATGACCCTACCCTCCCCCCAAATCTCCTCTACTGATAGGGCCATATTAAAATCACTCGCCAATATTAATGACAGGTCATTTAGTAAACCAACATTCACAACACGATCCCAGAAAAAATGCCTATTTTGGTATGACCCATAAACATTCAGGAGTCTGATTCTTTGTTTTAACCCTCGAAGGTTTCCTTCAACCAATAAACTTGCAATAGTAATAAGAGGCTTCAAATCAACCACTAAAGGGTTCCACGCCACTAACGTACCACCTAAGTGACCCATGGAATCCATAACACAAAGCCTCCAAGACGGTTTTAATTGCAAGAAATAATTATAGACCAATAAAGAGGAAGTAGGATTAACATCTTCCCTAGGAAGTAGGGCTGCACCATCTTTAAGAGCTCGACAATTATAAGAAGTATAATTAACATCTTCCCTAGCCAATTGTTTATCAAATAATGAATAAAGTTTGGGATACACATGATGGTCTACTCCTTCCCCACGGAACTCATTAAGGGAACGACTACCTTGCTCCTTGTTTCCCCTTCTAGGTTTTCTAACTGTCACATTAACCTTAAAATTGGAGGAAATGGGAATCATGTCTAACCCACTAATACTAGAAGAAGGAAAAACGGGTAAAGGCTTGGCTCTCCCCTCGAGAGAGGATGATTCAACACTCAAATCCCTAAATAGAGAATAAAAAATATTAATACCCAAAGAAGGGCCCGATTGATCAGGTAAATGCGAGAAATCCAATCCCGAAAAAGAGGAAATAGTGCAATCCCCATCAGGTAACCTAGAAGACCATAACAGGAGGATTCGAGTTGATATGATTGGAGATGGAATCCTTTGGACAAGCCAAAACCTTCGACGAAGACCCATAATCCACCCCGATTGGAAGACCCTTCGGATCCCCTTGATCCAAAGACTTCATCAAGGAGGAAGATGATTTTGAAGGACCCAAATCAAACCCCTCTTCACGAGATAAAGAAGACCATAAATATTTCACAGGCAAAAATGGTAATAAGGCAGGGACAAAGGTTTTAAACTTACCCATGAAAGCCAAGGCGAAGCTTTGGTCAAGTGGAATAGGGAACCTCAAACCAGGTTCCATTTCATCCAATCCCCCCTCGGAGTTGTCCTTTCCATCAACCTTCTTTGCAGAAACCGAATATCGTTTAGGTCACTGAGCCGATTCATGCCCGACCTCCCTAAAATAGTGGCCTCGAAACAGGATACGCTAGTCAAGATGTTGGTTAAAATAACCCCCTTCCCAAACAACCTCCAACTCCTTCGACAAACCCTCTGCAGAGTCGATTTCAACCATAAAATGAGGAATCCTTTGATCTGCGCTCAATAATTGTTCCTCTTCAACAAGAATAAAATGACCGATTGAATTCCCAAATGCGGTAAAACCCCTCAAGTTCCAGCAGTAAAGCAGAAAACCGGGTAAAAGGACCCACAAATTCCTGTACACCAACTTCTCCGAACATGGGTCAAAATCTAGGAACCAACGGGAAAGAACCAGGGACCCTTCGGGCCCAAAACCCAAAAAGGACTTTCCATCTCCTTACAGTCATCAACCAACATAAATTGTAAAACAAGCCAACCATTCACAAGAATCAAAACCCTGGGCATAGTCGTGATGAAAGGCTTCCAATAGACCTTGATCCAATCAAGAATCTTCTCTAGACGGCTGAATATATTCAAACTTACTAATCAGAGCTCTCTGCGTTAAGGAAACAACCGAATCCATGGTGACGTCCCGACCTAACACCCACAGACTCCTTCCTCTGTTCGCCTTTTTAAACTTTAGCTTCCTTTTTGACTTATAACCATTCCCTAATACATTAGAACGAGCACTCTGACCACGAATGACCAACTTCCCATCAACAGAAAGATCCTGCTCCACTGGAACCCGAGAGGTCTTCCCCTATCTAGAGCACAACCAAGGAGAGAATACTACGTTATGAGAAGGGTTTGTTCTTTATGCCATTTCCTGAAAAAATCTTGGACGAAGACATCGAGATAAGGCTCCCATGTGTTGATGACGCCATCCCATGTGCATATGATGACCCCATCCCATGTGCAGATAACAGCACCTCACGTGATGGATCCGAAATAGACCATATCAAATCCCGTCCACTCAGCTATCCCATGTGACCACCTCAAAGCCTAAATGTTGCAAATAAACCCATAATGTACTTCCCACTTTTTAAAAACCTGGTTGATACTAAATCTACCTACTATAGATTGGACTCCAAGACACACTATAAGAGTTCACTTACAATTCAACCAACTAGCTTCAAGGTGAGACCTAAACGATACACTGCGGAATCTGCTATATAATTACTTTCTAGTCATAGAAAGACAATGGTTTCCAATTGTTTGTCGTCGATCTCATGCTCTAGGCGTAGGTTTCTATGATGTTTCCATCGGGATTCGATAGAATCCTCGCACATGTTCCCCTACATTTAAAAACTTTATCAAAATTATACATATTTGCAAATATCCTATATAAATTTGTTAAGAGACATTAATTATGTTTTTAATTGTTTTGTGTCTATTATGATAATGAAGCACGGGGATATTTATTAGATAATAATGGATAACAGGTTGATGAATCACCAAAGTCCTTTTCATTAAAGTAATTTTTAATGGATAACACGTTGATGAATCACCACAATCCTTTTCAATAAAGTAAATTTTAAATAATTTTAATTGTCAAATGTCAAAGTCCTTTTCATTAAATAATTTCAATAGTCAATATGTAAACCAAGAAAAATATAAGTGAATAGAATAATGTAGAAAATCGATAAAAGTACAAGTGGGGATCTAATATGGCTATAATTAATGAAATATTATTAATGCTACCACGTGTATGAATTATGAAAGTCCGTACTTTGTCATCTCAATATTCCCTATTGACGTGAATCGTGATAAACAATCGAGGAAAGACTAAGTCAGGATTTTTAGTTGGATCAATGAAATGAGTTTTTTTATTATAAAAAAGTTATATCTTTAGTTTTTTTTTTTTTTTCAGAGGAAATCTCCACGGAAAACCCAGCAATACTTCCCCACTATGTGGATGGTAGAGGTGGTAAACCGCCGGCCATCCTCACAGATGGCCTAACCCCGAAGGACTCAAGGCTCAAACCCGTGACCTCTCCCCGTACCGAGAGAGTGTGTGCACGTCTTACCAATTGAGCTAACCCTTGGGGCTTATATCTTTAGTTATTGTACCTCATTTTAATATTCAGATTTAAGGTAAGAATTTATCAATTCAATGTTTATTATTATTATTATTATTTATAACTTGATTAATTTTAAAATAATATTTAAATGTTCAGAACGAGTAATAGTAGAATTAATCTTTCATATAATCGAGAGTGTAAAGATATGAAAAAATAAATTAAGCAAGCTACAACATAATTGAAAAAAATGGATAAGATAAATCACTACAATGCTTTAATTAAAAGAAAGAAAAAACATTATCTAAGCAAAAGGCAGAAAAATCTCCTACACCTCTGCAAGGTGCCTCTTAAGAAATTCTGGAGGCAAATTCTAACCCGCAAAACAAAAGAACACAATAAAATTGCTTTAAAAAATTGTAATTCCTATCTTAAAAAGCTTTGTGAATCCCCAGATATCAAAGATAAATTCAGAACCCTTCTTATAACGAAATAAGTTTTCTCGTTAAAAGACATAGATTTCGAGGTTAAATGCTTAACAAATAGAAACGCCAAAGACATTGAAGGCTACAAAGCATAAATCTTAAAAATTGGAGGGCCTATCCTCATCTCGCACATCCACAATTTCTTTAATCTAGCAGTTAAGCAAGGGTTTCCTACACCTTGCACTCAAAGCCTAATTATTCCTATTTTGAAAATTGGTGATAAAAATGACCCCTCTAATTATTGCACTATTATTATTAGCCCTCTCTTAGCTAAGTTATATGGTATTATCTTAGAAAAGAAGTTCAATGAATGGCTAGAAATGGAAGGTAAGTGGGATAAAGGCCAAGCAAGTTTTAGAAGGAATCATTCAACCACAGACCACCCTATTACACTTAGGATCATTGCATAGGAATGTCGTAATAGTAAGCCTAACCTATTTTGTTGCTTTGTATATTTTAGAAAAACTTTTGATACAGTGCCTAGAAATAACCTATGGAATAGGCTGGATGAGCTTAAGGTTTCTTTTGAGTTTAGAGTTGTCATGATAAGGTTATACGAAAAGGAAATTTTAAGAATAATGAGGGATGTAAAACAAATATAAACTGTAATATTGGGTTTAAACAAGGTTGCCCCCTCTCCCCTACCTTTTTGGAATTTACATTGATAAGATATAAAAGTGTTTAGAAGAAGCAGACTGCGTCGGTACAATCTTAGCTAGGGAAGTTATCATCCTCCTATTTTATCGTGATGATATTGTTCTTATGGCAATGAGTCCTTCTGATCTCGATAAGCAATCGGTAATTCTTAAATATTTTTTCACTAACATGGATATGACTGTTAACACCGACAAGACAAAAATCATGATTATAAAATCTAAGAAAGACAACTGTTAGTGCCAGAAATTGTTCTCAGACTACTAAAGAACAAGCCAACACAATATCATGAAATAAAAATAAATAAACAGGTTTTTAGGGTTTTGGTTTTGCAGTTTGTAAACAAGAGGGTAAAAATCATAAGGCTAAAGCAAAAAAACTAAATCATGCACAATATAAGACTAAGATGTATAATATATGTAACATAAACCAGAAAAACATAGGCA
>LPNX010336316.1:415754-426116 GCA_001517045.1 Pseudotsuga menziesii | reverse complement strand
ATCTTCAATGATTTCTGCTACATCTTCTAAATTCTACACTTGAGATTCCAACTGATTATCTTCATCAATCTTCTTTTGTTGTCCACCTACAAGCTCTTCAAGTTTATGTGTCGAAGACTCCACTTGAGTAGTTTGTTCTTCCACTTCAATAATGACTTATTTCTTCAATTTTTTGACAAAATACTTAAAAAACAAAGGACCCTTATGATATCTCTATACAACCTTTCATAAATACATACACCTAATAGTCCTATTAAAAGTATGAAAAGAACTAAGTAAAGTAAATTTAAAATGAAAACTTATAAAAATAAAAATAAAAATAAGCATACTATCAAAATACTTCAAAAACCAAACTCGAAATCTTAAAGCAATAAGAAAACCATGTTTTGAAAACAAGCATATGGTCTAAAAATAGAAAACAAAAACTAGCTATAACATCTGGCTCCTGCTGTAGGTTGAAGTCCTCCTTGTGAGGCTTCAAGAACTTGTAGACCAGTGCCTTCTGTGATTTAACTGAACCTATCAGCTACTCTGCAAAACATCCATTGGGCTATGGATTCTTTATTCAATCCTTCACACATCGGTATATACAATGAAATTCAGATCTCTTTCCTTCAAATACTATAAAAGTATTTGAGAAACCTTCCATTTACTGAATCAAATTGTAATCCCATTTCCAATGTAACCAGGCAAAAATTTCATCAACCCACCAAAACTTGCTTCCAACTCCGAATATATGTATATTCAGAACTATTGGAAAACATGAAGAGAAAAGATCTAGCAACTTGTACTCACTTTCATCAAATGATGTCTCTAAGATAATAGATTTATAATTTAGTGTTGACTCTAAATAATCTGCCACTGGATCATAAAAATTTCCAAAAGTTACCTCTTCCTATTCTATGAAAAAGATAGGCTGTCCATAAGAATATTTTGTTCCATGAATATCAAGCAGGCATTGGCAATCAAAGACATTAGGATCAGCCTGAATTTGCTCCGGAATTTTTTGGACAGTATCATCAATAATGTCAACAAGCTGAACCTCCTTTTCCACACTACCTTCAAATGGATAACTATCATACATTGGCTTCGGTTGTTCAAGGATAATGGACTGAATGCATTCCTGAATCTGTTGATCAGATTGTGCCATATCACACACCTCACACATTTTTGGGTCTTTCTTTTCAATTTCATCATCATATTTATAAAAAATTAGAGCATCTTCATAATGGTTTTGAACAACAAATTTATCATAACCATGAATATAAGAAACTTCTGATATAACGTTAAAAATGTCAACAACCTAATTTTCATCAATTTTAATATCAAAACAAAAATAACTAAAATATAATTCATGACATAATTCTTGTCCTGAAATCCCAATCTCTTTATCATAACAAGGAGCATTCTGAGAAATTTCAAATGATGATGCTGAAGGTTCGTGTTTTTCTTCATTGCAAGGATGATATTTAACACAACAATGATTTCCAGTAGTTTGTTGAACAAGAGATTTATCTTCAACATCATTAGCATTCAAATGATTATTAAGACTGTTGAAATCATTTTGAGAATATTCCAAACTATCTCTGTTGATCTCATCACTAGAATAATCTTCAACCTGACTTAAAACAACAACTTGATTATTGTAATGATCATGGAATTCTTCCTTGATAGCAAAATCTGAAAATATTACCTCTTCATCTTCAACAAATTCTGAAACTACAACTTCTTCATGATATGTTTTGATTCCTTGATTATACTTATCATCATGATTTTTTGAATAAAAAATTGTATTATAAATATCAGCCTGCTCACAACAATCTTTAAAAAAGAATTTAGCTGAGAACATATACTTACAATGTTTCCAAAAACATGTGTGGAATTCTTTCAGTGAGGAAATGCTAGCAGCGGGAAGAGAAAAATACCATTCTCGTGCATCTTGCTCGAGTGACTACATGAACATCTTCATGAGAACATATTCATGCTGTATATTTAAATGAACCATATATTGATGAAATCTGATGAGGTGGTCTGAAGGATTATCCTCTTTGCTTTCTTTAAACTGTGGAAGACAATCTCACCAAACATCCATAGTAGGTACTGGATTTGGAAAACCTGGAACATCGAAAAAATTGAAAGGTGCAAACTTTCGAGCCAGAATGGCTTCCATGGTCTTCGGCATCTGCATCTTGAACTAGTGGAGTTGCCAATCGATTTATCAAGATAGATTTTGTTATTCCTCCTCGGAAAGTGGAAAGGGTGACAGTAGGTCAAATTAATTAGGGCTGCATAAAGCTGGGGATGACTGTGATCTCCTAATTTTCCTAGCTTCTTTCAGAAATTTCTCTGGGTTTGAGACACCCAGGTGTAATGGTGAACTAGGTCTACCTCTTGTCCCAACTCCCTTAGTAGCCACTGTGAATTGTTTGCTGAAATGTAGTCTTAATGATTTGCTGGTTTTGTCCACCTCTCAAAACCAATTGAATGATGAATAACCCATGGAAAGTATGCTTCAGCTTCGTCCCCGACAACATCGCCAAAGATGTTAGTGCCAGAAATTGTTCTCAGACTACTAAAGAACAAGCCAACACAATTTCATGAAATAAAAATAAATAAACAGGTTTTTAGGGTTTTGGTTTTGCAGTTTGTAAACAAGAGGGTAAAAATCATAAGGCTAAAACAAAAAACTAAATAATGCACAATATAAGACTGAAATGTATAATATATGTAACATAAACCAGAAAAACATAAGCACATAACTGAGTTTCATCCACAGTTCATAAGCATTCCATGAGAAACAACCTTAAACAAGAAATGAATTCATAAACTGAGTGATCACACTAATAAAAAATGAAACCAGCATAGAAGATAAAATGGGCTTATAGATTGCATATATAACATAATCAGTAATCCAACATGCATAAGAGTTTTTTGAAACTTAGCTCTATATAGTAGCTGAAAGCCTCCCCTTGTACAAAAATTCCAACCTCTTTTCTGTTTCCCCCACCCCTTTATATAATTATAAAGAAGTAGTTATATCTTCCCTTCATTAGGTCGAATTTGAAACTACTCAGCAGTTACATTAACCAATTTTCAACTAATTGATTAAAAATAGAAAAATCGGATTCTTGGTAAATTTGATGAATTTCTGAAAAATAGGTCTCAAAGAAGCTTCCATATCTCTCGATCCGTGAAACCTGTGTGAAAATTGAGAGAGGTTTTTGTGAATGGGTCCACGATGGACAAAAAAATATCTTGGTTTTAAAAAATTCATCTCCAATCAATTATAATATGCCCCTCAAGATGAAGACTAAAACATGAAAATATTAAATATTTTTAAATCCTGAAAAATAGGCTGTAAAGATTAAATTGAATCTTTCAAAACTTGATAGTTGTTGCAAAACTGAGAGAGGTTTTTGTGAATGATTATCTTGTGAACAAAAACCTCTTTTTTTTTCTTCTAAAATTCATCTCCATCAACTCGTAATCCGCGCTCAATTGCAATGACCAAAACAAGAAAAAACAGAGCATAATTCTCAATAAACTTTGCTTGTAATGTGGAAGTTTTATTTGACTGTCACAGGATTCAATTTATCAAGCACTGGGATCTCCTTTCTTTCTTCATGTAAATTTGTAAGAATATTCTCTTGTTCTAAAACACATTTACCTTATTTCTGGTTCGTATCTTCATCAAAGGTATTTACTGTGTCATCTTCAATGATTTTTGCTACATCTTCTAAATTCTACACTTGAGATTCCAACTGATTATCTTCATCAATCTTCTTTTGCTGTCCACCTAGAAGCTCTTCAAGTGTCTATTTTGAAGACTCCACTTGAGTAGTTTGTTGTTCCACTTCAATAATGACTTCTTTATTCAATTTTTTGACAAAAGGCTTAAAAAACAAAGGGTTATATTGTGAAATCAAACTTTGATTAACCCTTATGATATCTCTATCCAACCTTTTAGAAATACATACACCTAATAAGCCCATTAAAAGTATGAAAACAACTAAGTAAAGTAAATTTAAAGTGAAAACTTATAAAATAAAAAATAAAAATAAGCATGCTATCAAAATACTTCAAAAACCAAACTCAGAATCTTAAAGCAATAAGAAAACCATGTTTTGAAAACAAGCATACGGTCTAAAAATAGAAAACAAAAACTAGCTATAACATTTGGCTCCTGCTGCGGGATGAAGTCCTCCTTGTGAGGCTTCAAGAACTTGTAGACCAGTGGCTTCTGTCATTTAACTTAACCTATCTGCTACTCTGCAAAACATCCATTGGGCTATGGAGTTTTTATTCAATCCTTCACACACCGGTATATACAATGAAATTCAAATCTCTTTCCTTCAAATAGTGTAAAAGTATTTGAGGAACCTTCCATTTACTGAATCAAATTGTAATCCCATTTCCAATGTAACCAGGCAAAATTTTTATCAACCCACCAAAACTTGTTTCCAACTTCGAATATATGTATAATCATAAATATTGGAAAACATAAAGAGCAAAGATCTAGCAAGTTGTACTCACTTTCATCGAATAATGTCTCTAAGATAACATATTTATAATTTAGTGTTGACTCTAAATAATCTACCACTGGATCATAAAAAATTCCAAAAGTTACCTCTTAAGAGAAAATTAAGATACATAAGGAGGTCATTAATCGTAACTTGGAAGATCAAAAGTATCTCTCGGTAGTGACTGGCTCACGAAAGAAAATTAATATATCCAAGATTAAAACAAACTCTCATTAACTCCATAGTGAAACATGGCATTGGTGTATTCCTAAAACTCCATGGGCAGAAAGGGATTTCTATTTATGTGAGTCTATGAGAGTTGATGATGAAAATCACTTTCTCTTAGAGTGCCTTACTTACACCCAAATTAGATCCGAGTTTCATAGTATTTGCTACAATACAAACCTTTATAACCTCCTAACTTGCCAAAACTATAGTGAGCTTGGAAATCTTTTTAACAAAATTTTTGAGCACATGAACCAGATTTTAAAGTAAACCAAGTATTATCCTTCTTAAGGTCCGATAGACCGAATTTGGTCTCAGTGGACTTTAATCACCATCATCATCATCATGACCATAATAAGTTACTTGAATAGTTTTAAAGTTTTAAAGCACATTTTAATCTTTATCTTTTTAATAATCAGCATAGATCTATCCTAAACATGGATTTATCAAGCACCCAGAGACATCAATTTCATGAGGTGATATTTTTCTAATGAATTTTTATTTGGTTTCATTTTTTTCATGAGTGAAAATGGATTTTTTTAAATTATTTTTTATTTGGTTTTCATTTTTTATTTTATGAGCCAACATAAAAAAATTAATTATTAGTTTTTATTTTTTTGTTTTTAGTACATAATGTTTACACATCTCCCCATATTGAGTTGTAAGCACCTCACTACTTTCACTACTTTCGATGTAATAACTATTTGAAATTACACTCAAGGCCTTACCTTTTTCATAATAGTAATTATTTGAAACATAAATTTAATTATTTCAAATTATATATGTTTAATAGTTTGAAAAATGTAACTCATAATTTAATTATGATGTAAAATTATATTTTGAAAATGTCTAATTAATTTAATTATTAAAATCATATCAATTTAATATCAATTTATAATTATTTGGAATTATATATATTTAATATTTTGAATAGTGTCATAATAATTTGATTATTATATAAATATATATTAAAAATATGTATTTAATTTAATTATTAAAATTATATAAATTTAATACTTCGAAAGTATAATAATTAAAAACTGTATTATAAAAACGTGTAATTAGTTTTCCATAAAATTATATATGTATTAAAAGTGTCTTACAATTTGAATTTAGAGAGATCTATGTATTAAAGGTGTTACAACTTGAATTTAGAAGGATGACCTTGTAAATATGTATTGTTGTAAAAACATTGTATGTTAGGATATTTAGACACTTAGGAATTAATTAAGATCAACTTGTGTAATATATCCGTTAGGTAAAAGTGTGTTTATTTAGTATGCATTTGTAAATATTCTAATCCGACGGCCATGATACGTTCTAGACATAGAGTGATCCGACGGTTCAACTTCTCTTAGATCATACCTACCATTGATCCGTGGCTTAACACCCGATTGGTTTATGATCTCTATTTAAACAGCATAGAGGGTCTTTGGCTAGTTGATCGATTATAAGAAGCTCATATGTAACTTTCTTTCTTTTGTATAATAAATTGTTCAAAGTAGCTATTTGGCTGGGGCCGTGGACTGTTTCCCTCTCGAGGGTTTTAACCACGTGACAAACATCGGTGTGTTGATCTGTGATCTATTTGTGTGAAGCGGTTGTTGAAGGTTTTTGGTCTTTTGGGAGTACCCTATGTACCCGAACATAGTATCAGAGCTTTTATGAAGAGTCGTTTTTGGTTTTGATCAAGATCTGGAATCGGTGTTGCTGAAAGTTTGAAAATGTTTTTTTTAAAAAGATTTTATGTGCATTTTTTGCTTGTGGGAGCTATTCCATTGCGTCCGAAGCGCCGTTTCCATTAGGAAATAGTTTTCGTTTGCTCCAAAAACACCCATTTCGGCAAATCTGAAGGTATCATGTTACAGTGACGAATTTTTTTTAAATCTCTCATATTTTATCAGTTTATTATTAGATTTTTTTGTTTTAGTGTCGGACTGTAGCCTTCTTTGACTGCGTATGCTCTTTGCCGTGCACCTTGCGCGATCGCGGCGAATCAGAAACAGTAAGGGAAAGTTTTTTTTTTTTTTGTTTTCTCGGCTATGTATGCTCTTTGCCATGCACCTTGTGCGATCACGGCAAATCAGAAACAATGAGAAAACTTGAAAACGTAGACTTTCCGGGTGAGCTAATCAATATCTAAACCCATTGTGTGGAAAAAGTTTTTTTGTTTTTGTTTTTCGTTTTTTTGTGATTTGCAGGAAAAGAAAGCAAGCACAGAGAACGAGAGAGAAGAGTTAGAAAATAAAATAAAATAAAATAAAATAAAAAGTCCTTCCTCTTTCCATTATTTTATGTACCTTTTAAACTTAGCTCACTTGGTCAAAAGTTGTTTTATTACTTAATAGGTCTTGAGTTCAAGTCTTATTAAGCTACTTTTTAGTGCATACAATTTCTATTTTCAAGTTATGTTATTATAAAAGTGCATCTCACATAAATAAAATAAAATAAAAGTGAGTCATTTAAGTTTTTTAATTTATTGTCGCATTATTTAAAAGTCACATTATTGTAAAAATGAATATCACTTATTCTACAAAAGTGATTCACTTCAAAACAACTTTATTGTAAAAGTGATTGTCAAAGGTTGATCTTGGGAAGATGGGGCTTCTTTTTTTTAGTTGGTTAAGTTAATATCTGCCACATTACTATTGGGGACATCTTCAACATTTTCTTTGATCAAGTATAACTTCATCATCCAAAATTCGTTTTAAGTGTCATTTTTTTTAAAACCACATATTTTTTCGAGCTATTTGCATCCAAACAGTTAGTTTCTGTTCTTTCAGCCATTATTTTATAGTATGGCCGTCCCTTATGATATTATACTTATAAGTTCTAACTATTTCTCATGGAAATATTGTATGGAGGATGTTCTGCGAAGAAGGGGACTTTCCAGGATAACCTTAGGGAAAGAAACAGAACCCATTGATGATGATAAGAAAATTAAATGGGCAAATATATGTGATGAAGCTCGTGAATTGATTGAGATGTCAATCTCTACTGATTTACGATTCCACATATCTGGAATTGATGAACCTAATTTCGCTTGGAAAAATTTGGAATCTATGTTTGGTAAACACAATGAAATTCGGGGTCATCAACTTGAGAATGAGTTGCTTTCCTTGAATCCAAATGATTTTTCATGCATTCAAGACTATTTATCTAAGTATAAAACTCTTAGACTATTATGTGCAGAATGCAAGATTAAGAAAGAAGACAAACAATGTATTTATCATATTCTTTCAAAACTTGGACCTGCATATTCTATTTTGTATCTACATTCTACTCCATGAAAGAATCATTGACTGCAGCTAGCTATCAAGAGCCTAGCCTTGAATCTTTTTGTGATTCCTTAATTAGAGAGCAAGATAAGCTCATTCATCTTGGAATAATTAACAATGCAGATACATCTAGGAAAACCTTATTGTCCCAACAGAAAGAAAATTCTAAGCCTCCCAAGAAACAGAATTTTCGCAATAATAAGCAAAATAACAAGGGTCCCAAACCCTCTTAGTCAGCTCCTTATTTAAAAACTGACAAAGGATCCAAGCAAAAAGGAAAGAAGACTTAGCGTCATTGCAATTTTTGTGGGAAATATAATCATGATTAATCTAAGTGTTTTTAAGAAGATGGCAGCCTTGGAAGCAGCAATGAAGAAGCACCACATCAGCCTAGATTCATCTTCAGAATCTACCTCTCATGGACATGCACTTTGTGCTTCTGGTTACTCTTATACTGCATCTTCTTCTTCTACTTCAATTGAATGGCTCATTGATTCTGGAGCATCTTATCATATGGCTAAGGATAAAGCCATCTTTTCTACTATGCATGAATGTAACACCAAACAAATATTTGTTGGTGATGATAGATCTCTAATTATTGTAGGATCTGGAACAGTTCCAGTAGAAAATGGTCATTTTAGTGATGTACTATGTGTTCCGAAAATTTCCTGCAATTTGTTATCAGTCTATCAAATTATTCATTCAGGTGAAGGTAAAACTGTGACGTTTAAATCTCACCAAGTTGTGATCAAGGATTTTAAAAATCCTCAAAATATCCTTGCTACTGGAACTGTTGATGATATTACTAGGTTGTACAAATTTAACAACTTTGGGTCATCACCTTTTCCTTCAGTTTTTGTTGCTTATAGTGATAACTTGAGCTAACTTTGGCATGAGCGATTTGGTCACTTAAATTATCGCTCATTGCAACAACTATGTAAATACAATATGGTGACTGATCTTCCACTGGTATCTTGCAAGGATGGTGTTTGTTCCGGTTGTGTACTTAGAAAACATCATTGGGACAGTTTTTACAAACGTGTCTCTTGGCATGCCTCGGTTCCCTTGGAGCTTATGCATAGTTACTTGTGTGGCCCTCTTCCATCTACTTCCTTTTCTGGTTTCAAATATTTCTTAACTTTCAATGATGACTACTCCAGGCGCACTTGGGTTTACTTCCTAAAACTTAAGAGAGAAGTATTTAACATGTTCTTGGCCTATAAGGCCCTTGTTGAAAAACAATCTGGTCATCAAATTATTAAGTTAAGATTTGACAATGGAGGAGAATATGTTAACAGTAAGTTCACTACTTTTTGTATTGAACAAGGAATCCAACAACAACACACTGTTCCATATATACCACAACAAAATGGTGTAGCTGAACGGAAGAACTGCACTTTAAAAGAAATGGCTAATTGTATGATCCAATCTAAGGGACTAAGTCTTCAATATTGGGCTGATGCCATAAATTGTGCAAATTACATAGTTAATCGCACACCCACTAAAGGTTTATAGGGTATAACATCGGAAGAAGCATGGAGTAAAATTAAACCAGATGTAAGTCATTTTCGTGTGTTTGGTTGTGAAGCATGGGCTTACATTCCGGATGAAAAACGGAAAGCATTGCAGCCTAAAAGTGAAAAGTGCATATTTGTTGGATATTCTGAAGATGTAAAAGGTTATAGACTTCTTCAGCCACATTCTTATGATATAATCATTAGAAGAGATGTTAAATTTGATGAAAATCTCTTGGCCTATGAGCCTAACTTGGCGGGTGTGCCATCTTTGGCCTCCGAGCCTGATTCGACGATTGTGCCTCCTCCTCCTTTTTCTTCTTCTAGCTTCCTTGACATGTTTCCAACTCCAGTTTATGATGATGACAGTGAGGATGAAATTCCACCTCCGCCTACTCATGTTCCTCCAATTGCACCAGCACCAATACTTCCTCGATGGGTCCGTTCAACATGTGAAGCAGCTGGTGATATTGCTGGTGATCCTAGAGATCAACGTCGAACACGTTCTCAGTTTTAGCGAGCCTCTTCTCTTTTGGCTTAAGTTTTCGGGAATCATGATCCAGAAACTTTTGCAAAAGCTTTAGGAAATCTAGATTGGATTGCAGCTATGGATGAAGAATATCGTTCCTTAATGGCAAACGATACTTGGTATCTTGTTCCTCTTCCAAAAGGAAGGAAACTTGTCAGATGCAAATGGGTCTACAGAACTAAGTATGCATCAGATGGATGTGTTAAGAGACTTAAGGCAAGGTTAGTTTCCAAAGGTTTTTCCCAAGTTGAAGGGATTAACTACAATGAAACCTTTGCCCCTGTAGCAAACATGAA